>OMNN01096646.1:0-33447 GCA_900302755.1 Chromis chromis
TTCTGGGGGGTTGGCAAAACATCATATGTTGCCCCTACCAGAAATTTAATACGACTTTCCTCCATATTCCACAGGTCCCTCCAACTAAGCTTCCTCTTCTCAACACCTTCCCAGTTCAACCACTGTCCCTGTTTGGCCTGACCAACTGCTTTTGCCCCCCTTAACTGTTCCTCTTGCCTACGCACCTGTTCCACTATTAACTTTCTTTTCTCCTTTGGCCCTGCTTTGTTCCACGCTGGTTTGCCTGGGCCAAGCCCCAAGCCTCCCCGGCCAAATTGAACATTTCCTACTATCTCTGCATGCCTAAGAGCTGCCTCTGCCTCCTGCACTGCTGCTCTTGGGTTCCATTTCCTCTCCCTTGTAGGATTAGGAACCACATTGCTCACTAAAATGTCCTTGCTCCCAGATAACAGAAGTTCTGTCCTAACCTTAGTACATTTAAATACCTCTGTTAAGCTAGATCAGGGGCTGAGTTTGAGTGACAGCTCCCGCCGCAGCGCTGTAGCCGCGGTCCCGCCCACGTTCCCAGAAACCCCTGCACATGATGTTGTCAACAATGGCTACGCCGGCTGTTAAAAAGGCCAAAACTAGGACTTCCGGTTTGGTCAATGGAGTAGGCAGACGCACGTGAAACAGCTCTCCCATCTTTTCTACAAAAATTCCCACCGAACAACTCGTTACTATACAACTGGGTAGTAAAAACAATAGATGAGTGGGAGGAAAAACACCAAAGGCCTTAAAAGAGGAGTAAAGATGTCAAAAAGTCAAGGAAAAAGCACATCGGCATTGACTAGCATCACCGAAGCAGAGCAAGCTAACTCCGGCTATGCAGCTACAGCCACCGACGAAAGGCACAGCCCCGGAACGAGCAGTGACCCCGGGGATATCCTAACAGCGATAAAAGAGCTAAAAGAGGGACTGAAGGGGGATAACGACAACCTACGACTGGAAATCAACCGATTGGGACCGAAACTTGACAATCTGACTACCGACGTGCAGGGTTTATCTGACCGCGTCGGCAAAGCGGAATCACGGGTGGAGCAGGTAGAGGCGTGGGCGGCGGAGGCCACCGAGGCGCTCTGCTCCTGCCTGGAGCAACATCAGACTCTGCAGAGGAAGTTAACTGATCTAGAATCCCGGTCGAGAAGAAACAATTTACGTATATTTGGAGTAACAGAGGGCGAGGAGGGAAATTCAGTGCCACAATTCATCGAGGCTCTTCTTAGGAGAGAGCTACCATTACCCCAAGACCTGGACTTAAAGATACAGCGAGCCCACCGCTCACCTGCCTTCAAACCCAGGTCAGAGGCCCCACCGAGACCAATAATTGTCAACTTCCAGGAGTTTACTACAAAGGAGTTGGTACTGAGAGAAGCGTGGAAGAAAGGGAAAATACAACTGAGCAACAGGACACTGTTTTTTGACCATGACTATGCAGCGGAGATCGTAAAAAGGCACAAGGAGTACGGTGACATTAAGAAGGTTCTTTTTTTTGTAACATATTTTTTATTGTTTTTCAACAGAAACACAGGTTAAACATTTTGCCATCATGTCAAAAACAGGGAAAATAAGAAAAAAAAATAAATAAATAAAAGTAAATAATAGAAAGAAAGAAAATATATATACACATATAGCCATCCATCTATTCTTAGCAAGAAAATGTCCTACTCCACTGCATCCCCTTCATCTTCACAATACATTACAAGAGAAAACACTTATGGATTTATTCCAGGTGGGCGTGACCATTTTAGGGAAAACTGGCCCCTCATCACTAGCTGAGTCAAATCCTCAGGAAGGTAGTCAAGCAAAGGAGCCCACACTTCATTGAAAAACCTCTCGTTACCCTTCGCAACTGCACTAAGTCTTTCATGGGGGAGGACCCTGAATATTTCCCTATAAAAGAGTTTGATTTAAAGAGAAATACATGTGTGCTGCTTGATATTTAATCGATTCCCATTAGACTGACAACATTTTGATTCACGTACAGCCCTGCTCAATTTGTTTCAACTTTTTGTTTAGGCACATATGTCTTAACTAGTTTCTTCTGCTCCATGTACTTCTGGAAAGAAGGGGAGGAATGCTATGATATTCTTTCTGCTGATATACACAACTCAGCAATAAAGTCAAATAAAATCATCCAGTACATTTTTCATAAATTAAAATCTATTTAATTGCCAGTCATGGTTTTCATGAATGAAAAATGTTGGTAAAATAGATCAGTGTTAAAGAAAAGTTTCCCTCAGGATGCACCACTTTATTCCGTTTGTCTAAATGGAGACGGAGTTGTAGCGTGTCCAGTGCTACAACTCTGACAACTCAGAAAGATCATAGAGTAAAGAATGAACTGTTGGCCAAATATAAATATAAAAAATTATAGTGTTTTTTTATACATCTATAAAAATAGCAATCAGGATTTTGGATACTTTTTTTTTATTTTTTATTTTACCATGGTAATATAATAATATAATGTAATTTAACCTTTATTCATCCCCTTGGGGAAATTCCTTCTCTGCATTTGACCCATCCTATTCAAAGTTAACCTTAACTATACATACTAGGAGCAGTGGGCTGCCGCGGTGCAGCGCCCGGGGAGCAGTCAGGGGTTAAGGGCCTTGCTCAAGGGCCCACAGTGGTGGTGACTGGGACAAGCGGTCGCTCTCACTTTCTCACTTGCCAGTCTGGGGACACAAGCCCTGCACATGGCGACCCACCGGTTACAAGGTCGCTTCACAAACCACTAGACCACCACTGCCCTAAGAAATATGCCATTCATGATCTGATCTGATACGTTTCTGATAACTTTTGAAGAAAACTTTCGAAGACCTCAGTCATGAAAACTGATTTTATTTTCTCCACTCAAGTTTTTTTTTACATGCAAATTGAAAAAGCACATGAAAACACATAGATGGGAAAGCACTTAGTGTGTGCTGTATGTTCTTTAGAGTGTCATGTTTACAACCATTTGGACTTAAGCTTGAGTTACTTCTGTGCTGAATCTATGCTGGTGGTACGACGTAGCAGAGTACCTTGTGCTGTGTACACGTCATACAACACATACCGCAACAACTGTGGTTGGTTTGCTTATTACTAATATTCCTTGTAAACATTGCATATATATTTAGACACTATAGCCAGTATTATGCCAATGTAGCCTTTATGCTGTTTTCTTATTTCCATACCTCTACCAATCCCTGTATAGACTCAATATGTTGTAGCATCTTTTTTTTCTCTACATTGTAATAATTTAGCAGTTGTAGCAGCTGTTGAACTTTTATTAGCTCCATCACTGCTAATTAGCGTTTCAGAGGACACAACAACACAGGCTAACTGTGAGCTTGGGTGGCACATCAGGTTATTTGCTGTTGAAATTGGTAACACACTGCATCATGTTAGTGCGGGTGGCTATATAAGGATTCAAAGCCAAAATTAAATTCTCTTGAAGATCTTTTGTAACATCTAATATGATTTAATCTTCAAATATTTCTGAATGTTTTTGGTCTCATATTTTAGTGCATATTAAACAAAGAACCATTATCTTCTAGAAGTTATTTAAGGTCTGATTGAATCCTGTAAAACTACTGAGGTGAGACTTTTTTTAAATTAGCAGCATATAAACATATACGTTGACAAACCACAAGCAGTTTCTGGGCATTTTGTCTCATGTCACATTTTTACTCGCTGTAGGCTCATTTTTCATTTCAACTGACTCATTTGTTTGACAAAATTTGAAAAAAGGTGCAATCAAAAATACATTTTGACTTACATTTTTACAACCTCTACAGACTAGGCATTTCCCCCACTACTCTGCACATCAACGCTAGAAAGATTTCACCATGCTAAATGTATCCTCCAACAACTTGTCAATAGCTTGCTCCTGTCTACTGTTTTTGAGCCATGCTTCATTTATTTTATTGATCGAGTATGTTTTATTTTCCTCTCAGTCCGTCTTGTTGTCTCCTCTGCTCTGTGTAAACACTGCCTGCAGTTCACCTGAAAAGTTTATTTATGTTAAATGACAGGATTGTTGGTTGCAGCTGAGTTTGTTGTGACTTCTTAGTTGTGCTGAGTGGCGCAGAATTGTTTGTTTGTTTGTTGCAGAATCTGGTGTAAGTAGTTTATTCTTGGTGGATTTTTAGAGACAGAATAAAGTGATTTCAATGACATGTCACAGTTTTAAGCTCATCATTAGGGGTGTAACCGTACACAAAAATCACGGTTCGGTACGTACCTCAGTACGGAAGTCACAGTTGGGTTCGGTTCGGTTCTCAGTTAAGAGAACAATGTTTTCTCTCTTTTATTTTTCTTCATTATTTCCGGTTACTTAGAGCAATTTGTTGACATAATTCTAATTGTGTTGCTGATTGTTTGGGCTGCAATGCAAGGATGCGATGAACCTTCAAGTTCTACAAAGAGCGTCATTTGTAATATATAAAAATTGTTTTAAAATGCAGATTGGCCTCACATTTTGGTTGGCAGTACTCTGGCTGTCGTGATTAATCTTACTTATTGACGATAGACGTTTCAGTCCCTTTGCATCGTGTCTTCTTTTTACTTGCTTGCTGACTGTCTATTCTTCTACTTACTCCACAGATATTTTACCTTTAGCTACTTTTCATGATTTTTTTTCAATCCTACTCCAAAATCAAGTCTCTTCATTGTATAGCTGTATCTCTACTATCTTAGACCTTCGAACACGACTCCTCCTGCTGCCTCATGTGCCTCTGGATTTGTTTAGAGTTTCCAGTTGATAGAGTTTCACGCGGGCCCTCATTTTCTCCTTCCTTGGTTATTATGGCCAGTATCTTCCTAGTGAGACGCTGGAGGGAGTGTTTATCTCCTGAGCACTCAGGGATGGAGGCTTTGGGAGGTATAGTGTCGACTCTGCGCACAAGAGGGTCTTTGTTATATCTGTCCTGGACCTTGCCACCTGGCCACTACCACCTTTTGTTCTCCTCCTTCAAAGTCTGCAACGTGATCCACGGCTCGCAAGAGAACACAGAATGTTGACTTAAAACTTTGCAGAGCCCTAGAAAGATATATTCTTATGCCTGATTGGTTGCTGTAATTGATTGTTTTGTGTTGATATCTGTATATAAATCCCATCTCATTCGTATCATTTTGTATGTGATGCTGTCTAAAAGGTTTACAGCAGCAAAGTATCCATGTCAGTTGCAGTGTCTGAACCAATGAGAAAAATGTGGGAGGAGGGAAGTGAGTGGGTGAGTAATCCTCTCTCCCCTCCCACAGTTGAAAGAATCGTTGATGTGCCCTTAAGCAAGGTACTTAAATTCTACTCCAGTGAAGCTGCTCAGTGGCCAGCAGCAGAGCACTGATTGTACTGGGCAGCTCGAAAGTATAATGTGTCGATACTTGAGGAATGTCAGCGGGGAGTTAAGTGGCAGAGAGCATGTGATTATTTTTCTGTGGAATCTCAGTAAGACCAGTGACATTGTGCATCTGGGATTCTTCCACTATTAGAGTTGATTCTAAGCTTTGGCATCATGTACAGAAGGGCTGTGTCCACATGTAATAACAAAGCGCTGCTTGGTAGGGCTGTAGTAAACCAAAGAAAGTCTCGGTTGACTAAAATCATACTCACTCTTCAACCAGTCGAATGTCGCAGGGAAACAATCTGCACGTTAGACTAACTAAATGGGCCACAGTGGACTGAATGAATTCTATGTGCTAGCCTAAATGAAGTTCTAAATCAACATAGAAGCATATTAAATCATTTGAACCTGGTTATTTTATACTAAAATGATAACGGCAGACTTGGAGCAGACCAGCATACACCTGCCCCATATTTCTATGATTTCTGAAAATAGAATTTTATCAACTGGTGATCCCAGCACAAGAACTATTGAGGACTATAACACACGCAAGTTAGCTGTTGTTTTTAGATAATAATAATAATAATAATAATTTAACCTTTATTTATCCCCTTGGGGAAACTCAACTTCTGCATTTAACCCATCCTAATATACATACTAGGAGCAGTGGGCTGCTGTGGTGCAGCGCCCGGGGAGCAGTCAGGGGTTAAGGGCCTTGCTCAAGGGCCCAACAGTGGCCGCAGTGGGTGCATCCACACAGATGACTTCTTTGACATGGTGTCAGTTAGTCTAGTCGACTCCAGGTAAACATCTGGGCCGCCGTTTAGCTCACTGAGTTAAGGCGATACCACATGGGCTCAGTCCCTTAGCAGCGGTCATGAGATTGAGTCCGTCTCTCTCTCTCTCTCTCTCTCTCTCTCTCTCTCTCTCTACCAATAAAAAATGGAAAAACTCTCCCCCCCAAAAAAATACATTAAAAAAAACCTAGCAGTCTCCATCAGGTTGGGCCAGTTAAGAGGTGTTAACAGCTAGTCTCTTCCTCCCGCCACCAGAAATAATGCCCTAAACTACAATCAGATAGGATACTCTTGTTATATTGCAATGTTTTGCAGTGAAACCTTGGGTCCTGGCATTCATGTCAGTGTTACTTTGACACGTACCACCCACCTAAACATGGTCACAGACTAAGTTGGCTGGTTATCTCACATTTTTTTGTGCACTCCTTTCACACCAGCCTGGTAGTTTTAATTACATCACTCACTGCTATCTTCAATTTGAGTTTGGCCTTTCATAGCTGAGCTTCCCACATGCCCCCCACAGGAGCTGAATTTTATAATGATGAGGGCTGAAGTTTTTATGAGTGTGCTTTTTCCTTTTTTCACCCTAACAATAGAAACTGAAGCAATGAAAAGTTATTTAAGGGTTCCTTTTCCTCTTTGCACTTTCTCACTTAGGTATGCACAGTACTCTCACTTTGGATGCCAAAAGTTGTATGTAAAGTCGCAGGACTGTTTTTACCAGCTGGTTGTAACTAGTTACAGAAAGATTTGAGGTGTGATTGTTGATTTTACAACATTAAAATCAGCTCTTGAAGTCACCTTGTTGATATATGATGATAAATGTCTGCATTTCAGTAAACAATGTGGCATATACAGTACACTGTAGCTCCAATTCTGATCATTCCCATGGCTTTGTGTCACTGTGCGCCAAGCTGTTTTATCCAGAGTTGTACCTGTCAGTATGTTCTAGGTGATTTACTGACTTAACCAACCTCCTATTTAGTCTAATTCATTAAAAATGGTTTTCAGAATAGATTACCCACATATTTTTAGGTTTATTTAACCAAAAGAATTTTTTCAATGCAGTATGAAAAACGGCTTTCAACACGACAAAATACAAGAGGAATCGCTGTAAACAAGACAAGTTCATTATGATTCTCTCCATCCTGGTTGTTTCATCAAGTGTGCTCGAGTTGAGTGTTTTCAGATCAGTGTAGGTGATACAGTGTGCTCTGCCCTTGCCATTGTTAATCACTTGACACCAACAGAGAGAAATGGAAATGTCCTGCAGGAAATAATCCCTCAAAACATGACATGCTGCCAAGTCATCACACTGGAATTCAAAATGTTTGTATTTTCCTTTTAAGAAGTCTGTTAGCATTAGAGATGCTTGCGTCTATAGTATCAAACGCTGTAATGATGTTGTGAGGCTCTTTACATGTTGTGACCAAACACTAAAATAAACACAAGTCTTGTTTACAGACATACCTCCTAGTAATGCTGTTTTCCCATTTCAGAGAGCAGGGTGTGTGAGCCAGGGATTCAGTTCAACTTCCTTCACCTCAGGAACCACTTATTCCCTGTCCTCGGTCTGTGTACACTGACAGGCTCCTGTTACCGTTGCCCCTGATTCCTGTTTTGAAGTTCTTGCAGTTTGGGTGGATGGCTGAGGTGCTGTGAGAAACACAAACTTGAGCCACGCTGGTCCTCTTTAGGCTTTTTATGCCTGGCTGCATAGTTTAATTGGTATAAAAGCTGTGTGGCCACATGTTGAGACAAGGGAGGCACACAGAGTTGAGCATGAGAAAGGCAATTATTACTGTGTGGCTGTGTGCTCTAATCACCAGGGTTTTCAGATGCAGCAGGCAAATGTTTACAGTGAACAAACTCTAAAAATTGACTGTACCTACCAGCTCTGCTCCAGACAACAAGCAAATTTAGCAACAACTGGCTAGAAACAACATCTATGGGTGTAGGTTTTACTAGGATCCATATAGCTTGTATTTTTATGCTTATATTCAATGTTTAACCCGTTTGCCATACTAAATTGAAGTCACTGTTGTGTTTACACTTGTTGCACTGCTCTTTTAGGCTCTAATAAATGTGTGTGCAGTTAATGACAAAAACAAGAATACATGAATAATTGTCATCAGAAGACTTTTCTCTATGCAAATCAGGGCTGAAAAACCTTAAGGCTATTTTCTCTCTAGTGTAAATTGTAAATTGAATATTGGATATCTACTTCCAGATGCAAGTAACAGTTGCACAGATTTAGACTAAAGATACACAAGAAGAAAAGAGTCAAATCCTCTCATTACAGCTTCTTAAATGTAAATAGATTCTGGATTTCTGTCCTCCTCCATGGCAGTAAACTAAATATCTTTTGGGTTGTGGACAAAACAAGACATTTTAGGGACATCATCTTGGGCTTTGGGAAACAAAGATCAACATTCATTTTCACCTACATCTGTTTTTTGACTTTTTTTTTTTTAGACCAAACAGCTATTCGGTTCATTGAGAAAATAATGGACAGATAAATATACAAAAAAAGCAGCCCTAATGAATATGTTATTTCGGCAGCTGGATAGCTCAGTGAGTAACACCCCAGACCTTGGGAGATTGGTGGTTCAAATCCCGGTCAGGGTGCAGGTATCCAGTGAGGACCCTTAGGCAAGGTCCTTAATGCTACCCCGCCTACCTACCTACCGATGTACGTCGCTTTGGATAAAAGCTTTTGCTAAATGAAATTGTAACCTTGTATGTTGTCCTTCTTACAAAAATAGGTCTTAGTAAGTAATAGTAAGTCTGCTTTCTGATTTTTCTTGCATCCCATGGTTATCATCAGTAGAGAATGATGCTCAGAAGTCATTGAGAGAAGCCAGAATTATACATATTCAGAAGGTTTCTCTGTCCACCTCACTCTACTCGCTGCTGCTCGAGCACACTCGCTCACCTGCCACTCTGCTCACACCGTGTAAAACACCGGCAAGTTGTAATATTGTAGTAAATAAGCCATATACTGGAAACTGGTTCTGAAGAAGAACACTGATCCAGAAAGCCCTACTCTGTAATTTGACACGATTAATTCCTTTAGTTTGTGATGTATGAAACCCTGATTTAGGCCAAAAAACAGAGGAACATATGAAACTCGGAAGAGACTGTCATCAATACACCGCAGTTTCAAGGTGGAAGTCATGGCACTGACTGCTTATTTTGCTCACAATGTGTCTTCTAACATATAGAAACTGCCATATGGACATGTTAACATTTAAAATATATATTAAAAAATGATTTTTCATTCTTGCACGGATCAGTCTTTAAAAGGAACTCTGTCAGCAGAGTCTCCATGACATGTGAGACTGAGAGATGTAGTTGAAAGCTCTGGATAAAGCTTGTAAATGGACCATTAAGAAAGTTCTTTTTCTTTCTGTAAACTGTCATTTCCAAGGTTAAGGGTCAATTTTCATACTCCTATCTGTTTTCTTTCACTAGTAATCATAAAGGTCACTCAATAAGTTTATAGTCATAGATTTTCATATATTGTAGGAAGGGCTTCAACTAGCAGTTATTTTCATTGTTGATTAATCTGTTGATTATTTTCTTGATAAATTGATTAGTTGTTTCAGGGTTTAAGAGTTTTTGTTAGTCACATTCTCATACAAATGTGAAATGCAAAGTTAGTGGTCCTTAGGGTTGTGCCATAAAAACAAGACACGATTTTAAAAAATCCTTAAAATGGGAAAAAAAAAATTGTCATAAAAATTGAGAAGTAAAGAGATTGTAAAACTAATGTGCAGTGTGCTAGAGTTGCACAATGTTCTGTTGCTGTTACAGATCGGTTGCTGTGGCTTTGTTTGGGTTATAAATGGTTAGAAAATGGTGAAAAATGTTAATCACTGTTTCCTATAGCCCAGATGACTTCCTCAAATGTCAAAGATACTCAATTTACTGTCATAGAGGACAAACAAACCAGAAAGTATTTAAATTTAAGAAGCTGGAATCACAGAATTTAGACTTAATGCCTAAATGATTACTCAGATTGAGTAATTGATGATCAAAATCGTTGAAGATTGTTTTAATAGTTGACGACTTTTTGATTAGTCGTTGTAGATCTAATTGTGAGTTATTGGTGTCAGTTCATTATTACATCTATTGCGCTAAATTTAATTGGAACCATGTATTGCTGTGAAAACTTAGGAGAGAAATCAGGATTAACAGAGAGGGAAGGCAGCAGTCTTTGTCTTTTCGCTCGTTAGATGCTAGTTTATGTAACACTTGTCTCCTCTCTGAGTTGGCAAACGCCTGAGAATGTTTTTATTTGAGCCGGGGTAAGAAAGGTCTATGAGCCGGGGCTCTGAGACAGCCTCGGGGTATTGCAGGAGCCTGGGCACATTCTTCCCCTCTCTTTAAACTAGATATTCGGAGACTGATAGACAGACCCCACTCTGCCAGACAGACGCTTTCAAGGACTGATAGCGCTGCCCCAGGCCAGGGTTGGGGATTTCACCAGCACACATTAGACTTTTTGATGCAGCAAAAAAACAAAAACACTGGAAAAACCTTTTTTAAGCCTTGACTTTGTTGCAGCGAATGAGAGGGAAAAGACTGCATACATTACCAAGCTGTTTAGCTTTCTGATGTTCATGTGCTGTGGCATTTCCTTAGCTATGCATTCACTGAAGACTGAATGGTTGAACAGATTGTGGATGCTAGTTTGCTTTTTTTTATCTACTCTCTTTCCTTAACCCTTCCCCTGCCTATTTTTGTTTCCTGGACAGAAAATTACAGTCATATTTTGGATGTTGTCTCACTTGAACGTTTTGAAGTTTTTCACTTGGGCACTAAGAGTTCTCAAGTACTAACAGATGTGGTTAGTCCATCTCTTTTATTGAGGGGAAGCCCCCCCTCCTCTCCACAGTCCAAGCTGGCAGTTGGAGTGGATATTTTACCATTTTCCTCAGGCTTGCTCTGAATGAGGAAATTTGTTGTAAACTGTCTTTTATGTCCAGTGATCCAACATTTTCTCATCAACTACAATTTTGTGTCATCTGTCCTCACGCAGGCCTCGATGCAGAGCTCTACTATGTGCGAGACGATGTGGTGAATCACTACGCCTTCTCCTTCAACATGCCTGTGCCCACAGAGACCAACAGCCTTTACTTCACGTGGTATTCCAAGGCGAAGGTAAGCCTCAGCATCTTTTCAGTGCACACTTACCTGTTCACACATGCAAAGAAAACATGAATGTTAACATTTTTTCCTCATTTAAAGGTTGACTACCGGCTTGCATTCTACATGGAGAACCCTGTTGTCCTGAACCAACCACAGATCAACATCTCCAGTCAGGGGGAGGTGCCCCGTTCTCCCTCTGGTCTGTCAAATATCCACCTTTTTTGTAGCATGCACTCCCTCATCCTACACGCCTCTAGTTTGTAGACTTTCAAAAGTGGTGTCAGTAAATCCACACCTTATTTGTTCTGTGTCAACCAGATAAGATAAGAGAACTTAGAGAAAGAGGAAAACTGTGGAGAAACTTTAGTTGGAGTTGTTGGAATAATATTCTTGCTCCTTTATCATGTAGTAGGTTCCCACACTCCAAAGGCAAAATTATGGGAAACAGATTTTTCTACTCTCTGGCAGGTAGTTAGATGAGATGAGATTGGCTGTAGTCTCTATGTCACCTTTTTGAATGGTTGGTTGATATGTTCTTGTCTGATCAAACTCTCATTGTTCAGCCAATCACCAGTTAGGATAATAAGGAGAAAAGTGCTCCATCAACAGCCTTCTAGCATTAATCTATTATTTTTAGTGGCGGGAGGAACAGACCACCTGTGAACACCCCTGCATTCTCACAACTTTGAACTGCTCGGTTTAACTTGTTTAACATTTTGCGGAAGGTTTACTTGTAGTGGGCTTCAAACTAACTGACCCCATGTCGAAGAAGTCGTTGGTGTGGCTGTAATTTGTTCATCTATAAACAGCAGGCTCACTTGTCTGTGTTATAGTCCTCAGTTGATCTTGTACTGCCATCACCAGTTGATATAGTTCTATTTTCAGAAATCATTTAAGTATGGGCAGGTGCACGGTGGTCTGTTCCAAGTGTGTTACTGTCATTTATTATACTGCAAACCAGATTTTGGTGTTGATTTATAATTCATTTAGGCTAATAAGGCAAACACACAGAAAGCCTTCAGTGCACTGTGGCTCATTTAGTTTAAGTCTAACGTCTAACGTACAGATTTTTTCTCGTGACCATCGATTGGTTGAAGAGTAGGTACGACTTCAGATGACCAAGATTTTCTTTGGTTAAATACAGCCCAACCCTGTAGCCAGTTAGCTTAGCTTAGCATAAGCACTGGGAACAGCATAAAACTGCTTACTCTGTCTAGTGGTAACAGAATCAGACAACCTTATACATCTTGTTTTCTGTGTTTTAAGATAGCACAGCTACTTACAGCCAAATATAATCAGGTACATAACCTCCCATTAAGAAACAAAGTGTTGTTTTTAGCAGACTTTAGAGATGCTGATAGCCAGATTCAGTGACTTTGGAACAAAATCTTGTTCTTCCCAAAATGTTACACTTTTCCTTTAAACCTTTCCCTTAGGGATTGTTTAATTTACTTTAATTAGATGTATTTATTTGTAGTCACACAAGGATGATAAAATTGTACACATTATTTTACAATTTCACAATTCTGCTAAACTTAATATCTTTCACAACAAAGTTATATAAAGCCTGATATCATATCTTTTACCTAATTAATCGTAGATGTCCTGCATCTCTGACATGTCCATGTTTCTCCAATTAATGTTTTTGTGTGTGTTTGTTCGACAGTCTTTAGAGTGGACGTCTTCTGTTCAGGGAATGTAGACGAAGAGGCATTTTTAACAATGCAGCTCAACCTGACCATCCATGCTAACAACTACACAGTGCTCAACTTCAAGAGGAGGAAAATGTGCTATAAAAGTAAGACTCTCCATCTTCACCAATCTAAACAAATGTAGCGACCTTCCTGGGTGTTTGTTTTGTCACCAATATCATTACTTAATGATGGCTGAGCGCTGGTTGGCTCTTTGCTGGTATTCCTACTCCCACCTGTGATTTGAAGTCAAACTATCATTTAGGAAAGATGTCTTTTTATATTGTTGTTACTCTCAGACAAAAAATTATCAGGTTTTCTACATAGAATTTGGATTGTGTAGGGACTTTGAAGGATTTCCTTAATTTTGGCAGCAGTCTTTGTTAGTTACACTAAAGAGTTACAGTGAGAGATGTGCAGGTTTTTGTATTCTGTATTCGTTTCGGTGCTATTTTCAAACTGCCTGCAGATAATTACATGTGGCTGAGAGGCTCCTTGCCATATGCCCCGTGGAAACCAATTTATTCCCATCTTATTTTAAGCAGTAGTCAAATTAGCAGCATGAACAGATTCTTTGTATGCCTGAGTGGTGCTCAGAATGTAAGCTGGGCAGTCATCCCTGTCAAGCCTTTCCTTGGATGGTCCCTGTAATGTCTTAGCAGAGGACAAAATAATAATGTTCGCCTCCAACTTACTGACTTATCATTTTTAACTACTAGAACTTTTCACTTTTCATGATACTTTTTAGGAGCTACAAAAAAAGTTTTTGCCTCTTGGTCTCAAACCAAGTCTAAACTATTAGAGTGGAGAATATTGAATGTTGCTGTGTAGTAAACAACCCTCACTTTGGTTCTTGTCTTACACACTTTTACACATATCAATATTATGACTACGTACTATTTAGAGGCGGCCATTTGTTCTTTTCTATTCTCTCCCGAGATAGAAAGAATTTTTGTACTTATTAAATTAGTTTTACATACTAAAGAATCAGAAAAAAATACTCACCACGTCCTCATTACATACCAGACAGGATTTTTTTTCTTTAAATTACACAGAACAACATTGTGACTTATTCTCCAACCACATTTTCTGTGTTGCTGTCATGTTGTATGCAAAAATTGCGTCTCACACTAAGCTGTTCCTTTTCATTGTGGCTTCTGACTAAATTCCTTCATCCTCTGAGTTCATGAGATGTGGTAGAAATTCAAGGATCTGTATTTACTGTGTCTATGTGGTAATAAAAGACTGAAAGCTAAACAGTGTTTTCAACCTTAGTTTTACTAAATACACAAGCCTTTATTCTTTCAGCATTACAGATTGTGCTGACTTTCGTAGCTGTGTGACTGAATACTGCTGTTAAATTGACTAGACTTTGACCGGAGTTGATGTAATTCTCTTTCCTTCTTCCTCTGTGGACAGGAATCGATTCTGACCCAAAGATTCCAATTTCCATCAACAATAACACTCTTCCACGGCCTGACTGTAAGTATTCTTAGAGACAGAGATGGGCAGTGAGTGAGGAAATACTCAGATCCTTTACTAAAGTATGAGTACTAATATTACATTGTACAAATCTTGTATTGAAAATGTTACTTAACCCTCTTAACCCCAAGCAGTTTTGGGGCGTTATTTGCTCATCTCACATTCTTACTCACTGTGGACTCATGTTTCACTGCTATATAAAGTCCTGCACCTCTATGGAAACAGCACAGCCATGGCTAGAAGTAGAGAAACCTCAAAAATGTCTTTTGTGTGGTATGACACAGTTACAGTGCCATGAATCATAAAAAAAGAAGAAAAAAAAATAAAGTTGAACGTCTGTTTTGCAAAAACTGAAAAAAACTGAAATAATATGTACAAATTTTTGTGCCCACACTGTTACCAATACTGGAAATAATTACAGACATGTTACTACTAATATTAATTTGTTTCCATAGTTGTCTCCTCTCTGCTTTGTGTAAACACAGCCTGCAGTTCAGCCAACAAGTCCCTGAATTTTTGTCACATGACCATAGCTGAGTCCCTCATGGCTTCTTGGTTGTGATGAGGAACACAATATTTTTTAGTTGTTTACAGATTTTGGTGTAATTGTTAAATTTTTTTGTCGAATACAGGGATTTAAATGAAATATCACAATTTTAACCTTAAATGTAGTTCTAATGGAACGGAACGTCACAGATGAGTAGTTCAGGGGCCATCAGAAAGCTGAAAATCTGACAGTCCTTTCTGTTTTTCTTTTTTTTTTTGATAAATGGTGTAAGTCTGGCATTTAAAAAACAAAAAAGATAACGTTCCTTCCAAACCTGGCAGCAGGTTTTGGGATTTAGCAGATTGAAATAAAAGCATGTTATTATAATCAGGAAAATGTGCTACGGTATTAAAAGTGAAAATAAAATATCTCCTTTGACGGTTATACTTTAATATAGTATATTATATCATTAGAATAATATTACTTATGCATTGATGTAATAGTAGGATTTATTGTTGTAGTAACTTGAACCGCCTGCCCCTCAAAGAATTGGAATCGGGAATTGTCAAGAACCAGAATCGATAAGCAGAATCAGAATCATTAAAAAACAAACAACACCCAACTGTGGCCCTATGTATCGTGTATCCCAGGTAATAAGACAGAGGCTGAGTTACTACTGAGAAGTCTGTCTGTATACGACACCAGACTTTCCATAACCAAAGCAAAATATTTCAAAGCCCAAAGAGAAGGATTCATTCTAGTTTTCAAGAGCTCTCTGTCAGCCCCCCACCCCTCGGAGTGGTCGTCCTCATCTAGTGGGATTTATTCAGACTCTTTGTGAGCCCACTGCCCCAGTAACAAAGTACCATTAGTGGGTTGTGTCCCTTCTGCTTGGGTAGGCTCGAGGAACCTGGGGCCCTCTGAGGCTTTTAGAGAGGTGATGAGAAAAGCTCTCAGACACTGGATCCTGGGCAGAGTCCAGCACAACTACTATTCCCAGCCTCCATTAACTCTGAGTGGAGCTCGAGGTGCACTTACAGCTTCTCCCACACACTCCCCCCTCCTCTCTCAGTCTTGCCTTTGTCCTTACCTCATATTTCTGCTCTGCTTCTCACTTAATATCAAACACTGTTGAAGCTTTAGTAATGGTGATGGTATTTGTTTCATGTGTTTCGAAGTCCCCTTTTTCTGAGTTGCTTTGTCTGATTGTCTGCATGTGTCATGTTTTTATCAGTAGACGGTGTGACCACCCCCACCACCTCCACCCAGGTGTTCTATATAAGCGTCAGCGTCTGCTGCATTGTCATCTTTCTCGTGGCCATCATCCTGGCCATCCTGCACCTGCACAGCATGAAGAGAGTGGAGATGGAGGACAGGTTTGGTTCTTTTGCTTTGTCCTGCTTGCAGAGAAACCACAGTCTTTGTTATATATCAGCTTAGGAAAGTAAACCTATTACACTGAAGCTGGTGATTTACAGTCTTGTGTCCGTCACCTGTGAAGGCTAAGATAGCATTTCTGCTGAATGCTGCTGTTGAACAAAAACAGGTCATCTCCATAGAGAGGATTATATCAAGTTGAAACTTGCACTTGAGCTTTCCTCCTGTTCCCTGTCTGAATCTCTACTGTGGATTGATGCATGCAGTTACACGGGCTATCAGATGTCAGTGTGAAATTAGATCAGCACCTCCCTGCTTTGCTATTGATTTGGGGAGGTTAGTCATTGGAACAGTTACAAATTGAAATTACCCGAAGACGGTTTGTATGTCATTTCATTCAGTTTAATGTGATATTTTCACTAAATATAGTTGCTGCAGTGTTGTTTCTTAAAGCAATCAGGGCTGAACAATTCATCAAAATATTATCTCAGTGCATCCACATCACAGGAACTGCCTTTTGATACCTTTTGATAAAGGTGAAATGTGTCACAGCATACAATTATGAATGAAACAGTGTGGTGTTATAGAGATGCCCCGGTCTGCAGGTCCTATTCTCCACACATAAGATATGCTTGTTTGGGTACAGCCTTTTCAAAAATCATATTGCCATTTTAATATATTTTTCCGTGAAAAAGAAATTAAGTTGTTGAAGGCAACATAGTAAGGAGAAGACTGCTACTTGAAAAGGACATTGAGACAGCACAAATCAGTGTCAAGAGACTGGCAGCTGTTTTTCAGGGGTGCATAGTATTACCTACTCCAGCCGCGAAAGATGATTGTTAAGGCCAGAATATGCAGAAGCAATTGACCCACCTCAAAACAAATTGAAAGTTCCTGCAGTGGAGAAGAGCCTATATTTACCTGTATGCCTGTAACTAAGTCAGAACTACATTTTTAAAGAATGATCGGCAACTTATTTACATACCATCAAGGTCTTTATTTATAATCAATAGAGACTTGATAGTGACAACAATTCATACAAAGATTGCATTAAACAACCAGCTGGTGTAGCCTGATCTCTGTACCTTCAAATAACTGCATCATATTGTTTCTCTCTGTGTGTTTCAGTGTGAGTGACAGTGGAAGTTCACAGGGGTTGTCTCAGCCGTCCACTCAGACCACGCAGTACCTGAGAGCCGACACTCCAAACAACGCAGCGCCGGTCACCAGTGAGACATTTTACTCTCTCCACTATAACACCAACACTCACTTCAAGTTTTATTTTTAAAAAATGCACATAGCAGATCAGTGCAGTGATTCATTGTGCCATTTTTCTTTTCTCGCACTGGCATCTGCACATGTGCATGCTTTTCCAAATGCAGTAATTGACTGTGAATGACCTAATTAGCTTAACTGGTATCATAAGATTGTAAACACAGCTCCTGCAGTGATGTTGTGTTTCTTTTTGTCGCTACTACCCTTGTGACCTATTAACTGTGTGAGCGATGTGTAAATGTCATCGCCATGTGCTTTGCGTCAGGCAGCAGTTAGAGAGGTAAAAGCCGTCCATTATTGTGGAGCTGCGAGGGAGTGAACAGCTCTAAACTGATGTAAATATAGAACACGGTGGGAAAAGGCCAACATACAGTAACAAGGTTAAAGAGAGTGCTAAGCCTTAGACCTTGTTTACCTTCGACCTGTATTAAAGTATTAGAACTTACTCACTTTTGCCATTTAGTCAGCAGTGTGTCACTTTAATTAAACAGTAAGTGAATCTCTGCTGGAGCACTTTTCCTTCAGTCGAGCTCTTTGTTAGTTGTTGTCATCAGGTAGGAGTGTATTCACCCAGTCCTCGCTCTTTTCATTGGCACCCATTGTAATTATGGGTAAGTCTGTCCTGTATTAGTGGAAAGTGGAAATAATGTGACATGCTTTACACCAAACCATTTCTGTTTATCACCTAGATTTAGCCTTCTAATCGCAGCGACAGTGAAGTGGAGGGCCATCAAATGAGATTAAGGATTGCCATTGTAAAAGAATCACCACAACATCCAGTTGATTCCAGGGTGTTCTCCTGCTCTCTTCTAATTCATACATCCTTTTTCTATACTTGAACATAATATACCTTCTGTATATCATATACTATAGTTGCTGCTAAAGACTATTTTTCTGTTGATTACTATGTCGGCTCGATTACCCATTGGTTGATTAACAAACAATTAATTTTCCTGTCACAAAAACCTAATTGACCATTTCATTTAAGTACATTTATGTTTGAGTTTTGAACTTTATGAGTGAATTTAGCAACTACATGAACAAAAGTTGTTTAAAAGGTGCAAAAACAACACTAACGGTGGGTTTGCCTTCTCTGGTGGTGCATCATCCAGAGTAGCTTCTCTGTGTTTTCTCTACAGGTGCTTATGAACTTAGCTGTGCTGCTTTGGTCTGCCATCCAAACTCTGCACAGTGTACAAACCACCTTTTTGTTTTGGGATAATCTGATGTTCTCCTATACTTTGGAAGCCTCGGGTCTTTAGAAACACAACCAAGTTGGACTCTGCTGCAGCCACCATTGCCTAAAACTGTAGCACTGACTGAAATGACACTGACATGTAACTTTTTTTTAAACAAAACGGTAAACCTGAAGCATTTTAGGGAGATGCCAGTTTTTCATTTTAAGTGTTGATGTCAGTTTCATCCTGCACCCCCACCAGATAGTGCTGATTTAAATAACGGCAATGTAGGCAAGATAGTGGCCTGTAAAAAATCACAATCAAAATTCATTTAGTGTCTACCAATAAAAAAAAGACATAATTTCATCAGGAAATAATTCCTACTGTCCCATGGAGAAAGGTTTTGCTCTGATGCTTTCAATTTAAAAAAAATGAATAAAATGATGTTATGGCCAATTTTCAAACAGAATTTTTGTTTTTGAGATGTTCATGTCATAGCATTCAGTGCCAAGTTATCCAGAGGCCTTAATCAGATGGTGATTTGTCAGTGAGATTCCACATACAGTTTCGTAGCTGCTGATATTACAAGTGGACTGATGTATCTGTCAGGAAGAGAAGTCACCTCATGAAATACGATGACTTCAATCATCTTTTTAGATCAGATCCCAGTGTTGTTTGGAGAGCCACTGGAAAACCACAGCCGCTGCTTTTGTGTCTTTTTGTCAGTCTATGATCCATTGTCGCCCTCTTGTGGATTAAACCCTCATCTCACCCTTTGTGCATTTTGTTTGACCCACTTGGCTTTTCCTTATATCTTACGCTCTGCTGAATGTTATTATTTGAACCACCATTCACCCTTTATTTACCCAATTCCTCATTGGCAAGTTTACTCACCTTGCAAGCATGCCTGGTTTGATGGATGTTTAGTGTATGAGCTGTAAAGTTACAGCGAGAGTCGTACACATCCATTCATCCATTCATGTTGTAATTTGTGTGAACTATCCATTAAACCACTTCTTTCTCCCTTTCTCCCACCCTCCACTCCCCGTCCTTCTCCTCTTGCCATCAGACAATCACCCTGGTTCTGCACCCATTCTCCAGCTTGCTGCCTCCTCCTTCCAAAACCCCGGTGCTCCCCCCCATGAAACCAAAAGTAAGTTCCAGTGAAGCTCTGAGAGACAAGTTCAGTCTCAGTAATAATATTCTGTTGTCACACTTTGACCACTTTAACCATATGTTGATCTCAGTTTTTTGATCTTTACACTGCTTAGACTGGTTGCAGCTGTGTACCCTCATATCCTGCTTCTACTTAGGGAACCTTATAGAAATTCAGTCACTTGACGGCTTCCCTTCCTCCTGGTGGCTGATTCAAGCCTCAAATCCTAGTCCATGCATCTCACCTGCTTTTTACTAACATTCTCTGTGTCTTTTGTTTGGCAAGTTACACACGTGCTTGTTTGGGCATTTGGAATTTAACAGAATTGTCACTGAAAGTACCCATCCACTTAAAATTATTATTCAGTATTCAGCAATTTTAACTCATGAGTCACTTATAAGGGAAAATGTTGAACATTCTCTTGTACCATTTTCTGTGCTGCTTTTCTCTGTTTTAGAACTTTGTAAATTGAATGTACTTTGGGTTTGAGACAAAACAAGTAGTTTAAAGAGCACAGAAACATGTGGAATGGGCAGATTTATCTTTTTCTGACATTATATAGACTAACAGATCCATTCTTGAATCATAAACAAAAGTGACAAATGAATCAATAATGTAAATGCTCATTGTGGATTGAAGCCCTACCATTAACAGTCTTAAAAGAAGATGCACTGTCTTTCAGATTTGTGTAATTTCAGATGTAAATTGATGGGGTTTAGGGTTTTGGGTTAGCCTAATGGTTATGTCGCGTGATAAAAGTGCTAAGGCGTAGTGGCTGTCCCGGGTTCGATTCCGACCTCGGGTGTTTGCCGCATGTCCTTCCCCACTCTCTCCCGTTTCCATCTCTATCCACTGTCCTATCTAATAAAGGCATAAAAGGACAAAAATAAATCTTTAAAAAAAAGAAGAAGAAAAAAAAAGGTCTACTTTAGTCAGTTTGCAAACAAAAAATGTTACTTTTTTGTGTATGCACAAAGGAAATGGAGGAGCTCCTCACAGGATACAGTACTCGTTATTTTTTGGTTCTTCTGCATGAGGAGCTTTTAATTCATATGTTCTAGTTGAAACAGGCTGTATCAACAGACACAACAGAAAATAATCTGCTATATACATTTTTGCACCCTAGTTTTCTCCCTTGCTGCATCTCGAAGTTTATTATCCACTGTATTATTTTTCTATGCCTTGGCGAAAATACATGGTGCTCATAGTTTGACCTCTAGGGGGCAGCATCGACACGCACTGTGTTGTAGTTTTTACTACACTGTTTTCATGCAGCAGCAGAGATTTAAACCTTTAATCAAAGTACGTAGTAACATGTCTTTAAATGTCTGCATCTTTTCACTTAGTAATCATGTTTGAGTCTTTTAATGTGCTTTTTAAGTATCATCTTGAGATTAAAGCTTCAACTCATCTAACTCACAACTCACACTTTATGGCAAAAATATCAGACACAGCTCATAAGTGCAAAAAGAGGCTGTTGTCTCCCAGAGGAAGATTGAGTGTCTTTGGATGCAGCTTTATCTGGAGGTTGTTTGTCAGTTCTGTTGTTTCTGTCCGTCATCTGGTTTATCCACAGTTTGTCTAAGCAGCTGTGCACAGTTCACCTGGCAGTTGTCCTTACTAACAGCGAGCTGCAGATACAGGAGGTTTTGATGAGTTATCTCTCATCACTGACATGTTGTGTACACATGGACTATGCTGATATAAAGAGGTTGTGTTTACAATGTTCATCTGTGTGCAGACACTGTGGGGAACTTTGTGTGTGTGGTTTTTTTTGTATCCAGACGTGCTCCTGCTGCAGTAAGCCAGCAGCTAATAACAGTGTGTACATAGGGAGGTTATGTAATAGAAGTTCTGTAATACAGGACTTTGCATGAAGTTGCTTTGATGCAACATGTATAGGGTACTGTACGTGTCTTGATGACTCTGTTTCTTGTAATTTGCTGGATTCTTTGAATTCAAATGAAGATTCTACATGTTTAGAGCAAACCTCTCTCTTGAATTTTAAAAATTACTCTGTCAAAAGTGATTCAAGGTAAAAGCCCCCAGGTAGGTTTCTAGTGATAATCCAGATTTAAAAACCTGTCAATCATTTTCAACATGTTTTGTTTACGTTTGGATCAGGTGTGCCTTTAATGTGAGTCTGCATTTTTCTGTCCTCACAGGTTACCCATCTCTCCGCATAGAGAAGAATGACCTGAGGAGTGTTACTCTAATGGAGGCCAAAGCTAAAGTGAAAGACATTGCAATCTCGAGGGAGAGAGTCACACTGCGTGATGTTTTACATGAAGGTATTTGTCTCTAATGCTCGCAACTTATGTTTGTATTCTTCAGAAGAATGTGATCACCAGTTTCAGTTTCACCATTTCACCGAAAAGTGGAACAAAAGTTCTGAGCAGCTTTTTCCACGACCATAGGTTGTGTCATGTGGTTTTGTGAACATTTCTTTCCTGTGCTTTGCTCAGGAGTCTTGTGACGTTGTTTGTGAGATGTTTTGAAAGGTGGAAAGGCTTTTGGTTGCAGGTAATAACATCATATATCACTAAAACGTACACAGACATCATGTGGGTAAATTTGTATTGTGCCTTTTAAACTTTTAGTATTTATCAAATTTGTAAGGATTACTCTCTAAAGGTGCTCTTAAAAACTTAACATATTTGTCAACATACTGAAAAATTAATTTCGTTTTTATGGGGCTTTGTTTGTTAGCACCTACACAAACATGAAAACAGTTAAAGAGAAAATCCTAACTATAAAATATGTAGCAACATGAGTCAGAAAGCCACAAGTTTATACCACAAATCTTCTCTAAACAGAACATTTAGCATGAAAAACGTAATACAGGAGACGGAAGACAAAATCACACAAAAATGCTCTGTATGTTACCACACGTCTGTAAAGTATTTGTGACGTACTGAAGTAAGTTACATTTCCAGAGCTGAGGTGCAGAGGCGTCCTGACAGTCTGACAAAATTAGCAGTCACACCAGAGTTTATTATACGCTATCACAAACTAAGGAGGAGAACACCTGCTGGAAGACCATAATTAGGCCTATATCTACAAAGTTGATAGTTTTGTTCATTCTTTTTTTTAATCCCTAATTTTTATGAGATAATATTCCACAGAAGCCTAAGATTTTAATTCAAGAATATATTTTCTTTGTGTGAGTCTATGAACATTTCTAGTTGTAATTATTAGATGAAATTTATTAAATTGAACAACTTCCAACTGTGCTCATGTTCGTCTCCACAGTACAGCATCTGTTCTTGTATGCTAAAGGCTTTAAATGGTGTTCAGTCTTAATTTATGAAGTCTTAAATCTGACATTGGTTATTATATGTTTTTATGTATGACTGTCGTCTGTTAGGAGACACATTTATAAACACATTTACACATTTATAAACCAAAAGCAGTGTTGTTGAAACAGTGGATCAGTTGCTCAGGAAACTTTCAAATTCTACTATGTGGAGTCTGCAAATTCAGACCAAGCAGCAAACTCCAAAACTGAAAAATGGAGCCAATGTGAAAGTCCAGGAAACTGCAGTTCCTCTAATGACCACTAGAGGCTGGCTCTAAAAGCGAGTCAATCCCCATAGACCCCCATATTAAAATGGTTAACTTTACAGCAGAAATAAACATGTTTACAGCCTGGTACGAAAACGGTTTTGGTTTCTCTAGCTAATTTACCCATTTATGACAACTGTACACATTTAAATTGTGTTATGGTTTAACATTATGCATAATTAAGGGCATGGCTGCTTTGGTCATTGCTCATTTTTGGATTACCACACTGAGCTTAAAAAACGATGCCCAGGAAACAACTACAGTCTATCCTTCAAAGCAGTAGTTAACATCATTGGAGGTAACAATAGTAGTTAGGAAGCTTTTTATTTCATACTGGGCAAGTTCTGATTTTTGGAAACATTTTAATGAATTAATAGTATTAAGTTGGTTAACCCATCCATCCATTTTCTGCTGCTTGTGTGGGTCCAGGTTGCATTAATGTTATTTGTTATTGGTATAAACTGCTGGAGAAGTACCAAAACATTATGGCATTATATAATAACAACTAAATCTACTTCTCCCTTTGGCCAGTTTACCTGTGAAACTGGTATTAAATTGAAGGTTGTGTGCTATTGGTAAACCAAGATTCCTTGAGCAGTTGTTGCAGCTTGTGAGCTGTGGCTATTTCAAGGTGTAAACTGCCGCAAGGAAAACTTCCGAAGTGTTAAGACTTATATCTAATAAGGTAAACACTGCACAAAGCTGAGGTTCAGTAGTAAGTAGTTATAAAGAATTTTTAAAGACTATTTGTTTTTAATTTTTATATTTTTATTAGTAACAAGGAGACACAAAACTTTAGTTTATAAGTGTCACCATTATTCTTATTTATTGCATATTGTGCCTTTTAATTTTAAATAAAGTGACCTATGTATGCTGTTTATTTCCCTCCAAAGTACGAGCATGCCTCCTCAGATCAGTGTCCGTAAAAACCTACCAAAGAACCTAAAATAGCTCAAATGCATATTACATACTGACAGAGAGAATTAGACGTTGGAAATTTCTAAATCTCTTGATTTGACTTTGTATCAGAGATATGCACAAGTGTTTGGGCTTCAGTTTGGCTCCATTAAACTGAACCTGGCTGCTGTTGGAGACGGTTCAGCATCGTCGTGGAGCAATGGTACTGAACAAGACTGTACTTCACTTTCTGGAGATTTGCCCACACTGGGGTTTAGTGTGGCTGCATGTATGATGTAATAATTACCCAAGGGTAAAAACAACACAATGGGGAAGAAAAGTGTGGGTGTTCTGTTTTTACTGCCACTTAACAACTTTCAATGGTTTATAGTCATTGCTTCTGTTTAAATGTAACACATGCAGTACTCTGTTTTCAAATAATCATTTTAACCTGTTTTAAAATAGGACTGTTTATAGAACAAAAGCTCCAGCAGATCCTCTCAGTCTGAAAGAAATATTCAAATATAGAGTCAATGAGTTGCTCCACCACTTTGGATCCAGACTTAAACATCTATGTCTGAGAAGTACAGACATTCATGGTTCCCAAAACGTGAATTTACCTTCAGGATATTTAAATGGTCCCTGTGAGCATGTTAAGTTTGCTCTTCAGTTGATCATCTACTCTACATGCTTCAAATAGCCAGTTGTTAAAACTTTATAATACCTGTTTCCTACTCTGGTGACATTATATGACTTTCTCTTGTACAACTGAAGTTTTTTTTACTTTGATACTCACACAAGTTCAAGACCTCTCTGACTGTAAATGTATGGTGCGATCAAGAAGTTTGGAGACTGCACCTATAGACAGCAAAAACCTTTTTGTATTTGACCGCCATCCCCTTTGAAGTAGTCACCTTGTGCAGTAATACAGCCCTTCTGCCACATTTCGAATGCTCTCTTCAAGTCCTGTTATGTAAACATTTCAAGTCAAGATTGGGACCCTTCAACTTGAACGCCTTCTTCAGTCTTGGAGACTAAAGGTTCTTCCAATATCCCTGTTTGGTCTGTGGGTCATAGCTATAGACCTTGTTACCAGTGATGTCCTCGACAGGAAGGTTGGGTCAGTCTCTGTACAAATTTGAAATCGCAATTGCATACCTGCAAGACGTCAGAACAGGACTGCCAGAAAGGGTTCAAAACGTTGAAGGAGCACTAGGAGCAGTGAATCGCTGCACAAGGTGACTTCTTTTAAGGGATGGCGTCCAAATTTAAATAAGTTAGGGTTTTTGCTTTTCATCGGCACAGTCTCAAAGCTTCGTGATCACACCTCATATGCTAACTAAAGCAGCAAAGCAGCTACAAGGTTTGTGTAACTAATCGTATAGGAAGCATCCCACTACAGGAGCTCGGCAGTTGCAAAGTGACACGAATGTTAGCGGGAGTGGCTCCGTAATCCGCCCTTTCAGCCTTTCTGTTTCCATTTTACTGTAGAATCCAACAGTTTCAACTGCAGCATCAACTCCAAATGCGCCAAAACAACAAAAAAAGTAGTAGTTGCTAGAAATAACTCCAGTTGTATTCACGTCAGACAGGTTTGTTATGTTAGCCGATATGGTGAATTTTACATTGAAGATCTAGAGGACAAAAAACACAGCACGTGTTGTCCCCTTGAAGTTTAACCAGTCAGCATTTGGACCCACATAATATTGTTTCAGGACTGTTCAGAATCACCAAACCTGGACTAGGTACTTTCTCTCGTGAAAGAGGTTCTACAAAGTGTCTTGTGGTCAAACCTGTATAAAGGTTCAGGCTGCACTAAAATGGCCTTCAAGTCCCTGGAGTGGAAAACCTCCTTATATTTTCAGTATGCTCAACAGCCATTTGCAAGTGAACACAAACATGCAAATATCTGTACTTGTGTATCCATCTAACTTCTGCTTGCTAGTGTAGTCAGCTATCCACGTACATCATACTCTGCATACAAAGTGACAGCAAATTTAATATCAATATTTAAAATGCAAAAGAAGAAACAACAAACAGAAGACATACAAGACCACGTCTCAGAGGGATGAACTCGGAGTGGAGTTCTGTTTTTTAGGAGTCAGCAGGTCCAGACAGGCTTGATGAAGGAGGCAGGGGAGGGAGAGAGACACTTCAACACTAACCCTGTTGTTATGCTTCGTCTCCTTTCCTGTTGAAACACAAGGCAAAGTTAGCCCTGGGGCTGAGATTTTTTTCGAAATTTATGTTGATGGTTTATGTTCTGAAATGGCATTTTACCTCAAAAAAGTCCTGGAGCTACAGGGTGACAGTTTAGACAAAGCAGATGATGAACGCGCTCACTTGGCCTTTCCACATCATATGTATTTCTGAATCATTGTAAGTGATGAAAGGTCCTCTGAGCTCCACTGAGCTGCTCTTGTTTTGGCTCTTGTCTGTGAAATAGCAGCCAGAACTGCCAAATCTCATTTAGAGACAAAGCATTTTAAGCAGGAGCCTGTCCACCTCTGTCCACAAATCAGCCAGGCATAGCGGCCAGTGAGTGAGGTGACATTTCGGTCTTAGAAGGAGATGCCTCTGGCTCTCTCACTCTTGCCCTTTTCTGCAGATAAAAACTGTGGTTTGTCTTTGACAGGCACATTTGGCCGCATCTTCCACGGTGTGCTGCTGGATGAAAAGGACCCCAGTAAGGAAAAACAAGTCTTTGTGAAGACAGTGAAAGGTATGCACTCTGTTCCAGCTGTAACACTGATGTATCCACACTAGAAAAAGAAATCAAAGTATCATCTAGTGTGTTGCAATTTTATCTCTCCTATCAATGTTAACTAATCCAGTGTGTTTACACTTGAGTCAAAAGGTTACTCTAAAAAATCACGTTATGCAGGTAACTGGGAAACATGCACTATAGTAACCTGGTAACTGCAAATCTGCATATACATACAGCAGACCAGCAACAAGGTGTATCTTATAAACAAACATATTTTGGAAGCTTGGTTCAATGATTTTAACCATATAGTTATAGATGCTGCCTCCTGACCCACACTGAATGCATGGTTCAGCAGTGGAAAACAACTTTTTAAGATTTCAGCAGGCCACTTTGTATTACATTTCAGTTTTTTATTTGCACTGTGGGTGGATTTCCTTCATCCAGCCACACTACGCACAAAACTCTGTGTTATTTAGGAGAATTTTTTCTTGTGAAATCAGGTTTCTCTACCCCCTTAAGCAGGTTTCTCATATGTATATCAGTTAGGAAATACGCGTACTGGAAAAAGCCGACTGTAACCTGGTTACTTTAAGTGCACGTAAACATGGCCCATGCCAAAGACGTAAGTCGGATAATGAAGGACGGAGACATAACAGTTCGCCTTACAGTCTGCGTTTTTTTAAATAAGAGAGCAGTGGTGGTGAGCAACATAGATTGTTAACTAAACACTGTCAATCCGAAATAGTAGGTGCTTTTCTAATGGCTTCAGCAGATGGCCATACATGGTTTCAAATCTGTAAACAAGCGCACAAATTTGTCGGTAAATTAATTGTAAGTCTTTCTCATGCAGCACAGTTGCATGCCAGTCGAGGGGCTCCCTGATGTAGGTCCGTCAGGTTCTTTGTTAGCGGCATGTGTCAGCTTTCTCTGCCAGTTGCCTTCTGACCTCTCCATTCTCTCATGTTTACTCAGGGAGGGGTGGATACCGATCTGCGAACAATATCCTCATGCCAGTTTTGGCTTTGTTAAAGTATTTACTTCCTCCTCGTACGCCTTTTGGGAAGGGAACAATGCTGCTTTCCATAAGTACCAGACGATGGCAAAGCTGCAATCACAGATTAAAAACTGGCACAAGTCAGTTTTCCTCTGAAGTTTCCCACTACAAATGACTGTTGGCAGAGGGACAGTGCAATGAAACAGATAAAAATCAAACATCACATGGGGTCAGAGAGTAAACGTGTCCTTACCTTTTCAACTGTCTCTAGTCACTCTAGTGGTTTTTTTTAAAATCACATACTGTCTGTTCAGATCACGCCTCTGAGGTGCAGGTGACCATGATGTTGACTGAAAGTTGCAAACTTCGTGGACTTCATCATCGGTAAGTGGAAGCACAAAGTTTAGCTTCAAGAAGGGAAAATAGCACTACATATAGTATTTCTATGCTTTATTTTCTCTGTGTCAGCAATGCTAACGGTGAGTCCAGATATGGACTATGATACCTCTAAGTGTCACCTTTTATTAGAGCCCAAAATGATCACTCAATTATCAATTGTCACTCAAGACTGTTATTCTTGTTATACTATTATATGTGACCCTGGTTACCAAGGGTTCTTTGTAGTCTCTAAATGACCAAAAGAAAAAAATGGAGATAAGTCTTCTGAAGTTGGTCAAATTATAATCAGTCTTTCATGTAAGCTTGTATCGGCCATGTTTCATGATGTCCAGAGTCTCTAGAAGCAGAAACAGCTGATTAGACATGCGTGTTAAATGTTCATTACATCAGAACTTCGTCAGAAAAGGCATTTTCACTTCACGTGAAGTGTATTAACTCTTTAGGAAACCACCTCAAGCAAGCATAAAATGTTTTTTATTTTGAAATTTCCATTAGCTTTTTCAAATGTGATACTTTAAAATGTGTATAAAAAATATGTGATGGAAACTTAGGAAATAATTGTTGGGGAAAAAACCAAGTGAGTGTCATGTTTCAAAAGA
The DNA here is from genome assembly GCA_900302755.1 of Chromis chromis. Classification (NCBI taxonomy): domain Eukaryota; kingdom Metazoa; phylum Chordata; class Actinopteri; family Pomacentridae; genus Chromis; species Chromis chromis. Next base: position 29,088 of record OMNN01096646.1, read on the forward strand.
CACCAAGGTCATGCTTGTACTCCAAACAGTTCAAGAACAACTTTCAGTTTACTTTGAGTATGTCTTGGATAAGCATTTTAGGATACTTTTACAGGAATGGTAAGTGTTTAATTAATCTAAATAATAATTATTTTTAAAAAACACTTCGAAAAATTGAGAATGATCTAACACCATAATGGTTTGGTCACTGTCACACTGACTTGTACCATGGTTATACATATGCACTGACTGCACATAAACAGCTAGTATTTGTAGCATATTAAATAATTTTAATCTGGTTATATTCTACTGAAATGATAACAGACTCTGCATGTACCTGCCTGTATGTTTTATGATTTCTGAAAATGGAACTGTCAAAAAATAATGAATCCTGGGAGACTGTCGATGTAGCTTTTTTCACTTTATGAAAGTAGCACCAGTAATCGAGTGACCACCAGAAGAGCAGATACTGTAACTGTGTCGGAAACAAAACAAAGATTTTCTGACATAACACTTGCACACTGTGCTATGGAATTATTTCATAAAATTTTACCCCAAACATACAACGGCCTTGCCAATTCACTGTACTTTTTTCATGTGGGAAAGATTGTCGTCATGTTGGCCCATTCCTTCCTCTTTCCTCTTTCTGTAGTCAGCACAATGATTAGATTTTCTGACACTTCCTCCTCTGTGGTTTGGACGACCCTTTTAACATGTACTTTTGACTTCCCAGAATCCTTTTGATGTGACTTCCACACATATGCATACACATAAACTATGATACTATGAACTATGACACATTATTCCTGTCTCCCTCAACCTTTAGAAATCTGTTGCCCATAAGCCATGTGTGCACAGAGGATGGAGAGAAGCCAATGGTGCTGTTGCCTTTCATGGCTTGGGGGAATCTCAAGCTGTTCTTGCGGCAGTGCAAGCTAGCCGAGGCTAACAACCCACAGGTGAGGCTTCAACTCAGCATACATATGCTTGTTTAACTGTTAAGATAAATGCCTCAGTGAACGCCATGTGTAGCATTTATAAAGCTGTTAAAATAAATCCCCTGAACTGGAAGAAAAGTCAGATTCCATCCCAGTGTCAAGCCTGAAAGAAGGTTTTGTGTGTTTGTGGAAATAAAACCCAAAGTAACACCTACAGTAACTACTGTTTACACTATGATTAGAAAGACTGTTGATATAGTCAAAAAGCCGGTGCTCACGGCAGAGATTTTTATTCGCTATGTAAAGACAATCGGGCTTTTGTACAGGTTAACCTCGGGGAGTCTTTGATGTGCTTGGCAAAGCCACACCACAGATCCAACCAATCAATCAGCTCCAAAATACAGATGTAGCAAAACACTTTGCAATCACAAGATGAAGCTTGCCAACCATTTGCATTAATCAGAACCCCTTTGTAAAGTCGCGGGTAACACATCAGCACCTTCCTTCTCAGCAATTTCTAGCACTTTTGGCAGTTGTGGGAGACAAAGACATAGTCATTAAGTTGTGCTGCTGCAATAAACATCAAGCTATAAATCAGCCATGTATCTGTACGGTTGAGACGAGGCTCTGGGAAAAGAACTAAGAGAGCACAAGAGTGCGGTGTGGCATTCGTTCTGAAAGCAAACATCTGGTTTGGAAGGTGCAACTGAGGAGAAAAAAGACTGGAGTGTTGACCTTTTCCACAGTTCTCTTTTTCTCACTGACAACTGACTGTTAGTGTGCATGTTGCTAGACTCTCTGGTTTACACATCTCAGTTTGGCATGAGTAGTTGACCTAAAATGTTCTTATCTTTGTTCAATGGTTACCTAAGACTTTGTTTTCCTGTGTTGTGAGGAGTAATTCATTTTGGTTGTATCACAGTATCCACTGGCAGATAAGACAACACCCAAAGCATTTCCTCTCTGTGTATGTGAGCCAAGGATTGTGCTGACTGAAATAGATCCGATACAAAGATATAATATCAGGGTTCCTACAGGGTCTTAAAAAGTCTTAAAAGCATTGAATTTATGAAATTGGAAATAATACCTTAAAAAGTCTTGAAAAAGTCTTGAATTTTGATATCTGGGTCTTAAATTTTCTCCACATTACTCTAAAGTTTTCTTTGTCAACCGGTTGTTTTCAATCAAGTGAAGAGGCGGAAACAATCATTTAGAACGCAACTAAATTAAGATAAAAGATCAAGCGCCAGCACCACAACTGAAGAGGATAGGTCACTGATATGTTCTTTGACCACAACACAAACGCAGGTCAAAACCTTTTTTTCTTACCTAGCTAGGCTACCTATTTCATGTAGGGGATATGGGGAAATGTAAATTTAATCAAGCGTGGTTAGATAAACTGAACTCAAACTTACGGATTTTGTTTTTCTTTTCCGGTAGGGCTGCGAAATGGGTATTAATTTTTTTTAAGTGGTCTTAAAAAGGTCTTAAAAAAGTCTTAAATTTAACTTGTAGAAACCTGTAGGAACCCTGATTATATAACTGGAGATGGGGAAGGGGGTTACAAACATATCCAGTGTCATTTACAATCAAGTTATTTATTACAACACAGAGTTTAGGTATCGGCAGGTAGAGTCCATGTACGTGGTTTTTTAGTTATTGTCCTTGGTCCATGAGATTATCCTAGATAAAAAAGAGTTCCAAGCTTTCACAGTTGCGGGTTGTGCCTGGTTAAGTCGTGAGATTCTCATTAGCTGTTAAACCGGATGAGCGCCCACGTTTACTCTGCTTCTTGGCTCAGCCTTGTTCTTACAACCTGTCTCTCGTCTGCCAGGTTACCTGTACAGCCACGGTCACCTGACTCGCGCCGTTTGCTGTCGGCTGGCCAGAGACGGAGAGGCGTTCGCCCAGAGCCTCCCTTCTCCTTTCAAGCTCAACCACCCCGAGGTAAACGACACAAGTTTTTGGCAGCCGCACTTGGACATTAATCAGGAATATTGAGGTCGTTCTCACTAGATTCATCAATTAAAGCTGCCAAACGCTCCTGTTTGTGTCCGGGCAGCTGTTTTTTTTTATTGCTCATCTTAAATGTGGCTCATCCATCAATTAGCAAAATAGCAGGTAGGTCACTATCGCGCCGGCGGGAAAGATGGAGGAAGTACAGGAGCTGGCCACATTAGAAAGACTGGCCCTGCAATATTTTTAAAGTAGTCTCCTTTACCTTCAATGCACTTGATGCATTGCAGAAGAAAGTTAGGCTCAGGTCATCTTGAGCCTCCAGATACTCCTCAACAGCATGCACGACTTCATCATCACTCTGAAAATGGTGACCACACATGTAGGATTTCAGTTCAGGGAGCAGATAGAAGTCAGACGGTTCAGGTTGGGTGAATAACGGTGTCCGTATAGACCGATTATCTTCGCAGATATTTTGCATTTTCCTGATTATCTGAATCTGTATTTTTATTGCCCGATTATCGATAAATCAAATGCGCTACTTCAGGTCTGATGCAGCCTCCTCTCTCTGTCTGTCGTCACTCTGCGGACTCAGAAATGTCTCTCAAGCACAAAAACTGAACAAGAAACACAAACCAGGAAGTTAGCTTCTCTCACAGTGGCTAAGGCTATGCTAATGGCTAGCAGCTAAGCTAGAAGGCAGCTACACACAGATTAACCTGAAATAGAGTCTGGAAAACGATAATTAACAACACTAAAACTGAACAAGAAACACAAACCAGGAAGTTAGCTTCTCTCACAGTGGCTAAGGCTATGCTAATGGCTAGCGGCTAAGCTAGAAGGCAGCCACCCACAGATTAATCTGAAGCAGAGTCTGGAAAACAATAATTAACAAACTAAAACTGAACAAGAAACATGAACCAGGAAGTTAGCTTCTCTCACAGTGGCTAAGGCTACGATAACGGCTAGCAGCTAAGCTAGAAGGCAGCCACCCATAGATTAACCTGAAATAGAGTCTGGAAAACGATAATTAACAACACTAAAACTGAACAAGAAACACAAACCAGGAAGTTAGCTTCTCTCACAGTGGCTAACGGCTATGCTAACGGCTAGTGGCTAAGCTAGAAGGCAGCCACACAGATTAATCTGAAGCAGAGTCTGGAAAATGATAATTAACAACACTAAAACTGAACAAGAAACACAAACCAGGAAGTTAGCTTCTCTCACAGTGGCTAACGGCTATGCTAGCGGCTAAGCTAGAAGGCAGCCACCCATAGATTGACCTGAAATAGAGTCTGGAAAACGATAATTAACAACACTAAAACTGAACAAGAAACACAAACCAGGAAGTTAGCTTCTCTCACAGTGGCTAACGGCTATGCTAGCGGCTAAGCTAGAAGGCAGCCACCCATAGATTGACCTGAAATAGAGTCTGGAAAACGATAATTAACAACACTAAAACTGAACAAGAAACACAAACCAGGAAG
>OMNN01096647.1:0-20649 GCA_900302755.1 Chromis chromis
AGTGAAACTTAAATTTATTAAAGAAAATAATTTAAACATGTTGTCAGGATATCAGTAGTGCTTGCAGCGTGTGGATGAGTGAATGTGTGTCAGTGTAAATATCAGAAGAAGAAAAAAAAGAAAAACAAACCAAATCAAACCCAAACCAAAGCCGGAGCTGGGCAGAGAGAGAGAGAGACTGTAAGGAGTCTGGCACCAATATATATAGATGAGTATCCAAAGCCAAACTCAGGTGCCAGGCATCCTCCTAAATTAGCCACACCCACAGCCCAACCACCAAGTGAGAAACTGGCACTGCTGTGGCCGTCACAGGTGAAGTGAATGACATTGTTGTGGCTGATCTGTGTATAGTGTTAACTTACAGTTAAACTGTGTTGGGAATTTGTGTGATCATTTATTTATGTCACTTCTCAGTTTTTTTGGCAAACTGACCACATGTCCTTCTCCCAGTCACTGCACTTTTAGCAGTGCATTAATTAACAACTGTTACATTTGTCAGATGATAAATGATAAATGATAAACTGTTTCTGGCATCAAAAGTAAACAGGAGACATAGTGATGCCTTTTTAATAGAAATTTGTTATATAATTGCTTGTTTTTATAGAGGTGTCTTCAAAAGAATATATGTGGTAAGGGATTTGACATTTTTCAAAAATGTATTATTAAATTATTAAATAAAACTGCATTTTCAAATACATTTTGAAGGTAATAATTTGGTTTTGAAAAAACATAATTTGTGACCTGTGATGTGGTGTAAAAGATGGCCAGTTTGAGAAAGCGACAAAGTCCACATGGCAGGAGGGGTGGTCAGTGGCATAAACCAGCAACCGGATTTTCACTCAGAAGACCCAGGTTTGCGTTGTTGTCTCTAGTTGTTTACTTAAGTGAAGAAAGGCACAGCAGCGGGATTGGTCATCCCACTGAGCAGCATCTGTTTAACCCACTACCCTCAGGTAAATGCTTCAGGTCCATCAAGTCAATAACCTACTAGCAACTTAACTTCTACCTTATGCACCTACAATGATGACAATAAAAGGAATTCTACTTCTATTCTACAGGGTTAGGTTTAAGAAACCGTCACTTTTATTAGTTGCTTTCACATGTTAGAAGCTTGGTTGAGGTTAACCACCAAAATTAATGAGTTAGGGTGAAGAAAAATGTCATACTTTGGGTTAAAATACAACCCTTTCACCTAATGTTTGCAGTGACTTCTCCATTTTTTTTTGAATTACCAGGCTGACAAATCCCACCCCATCCAATATACTGTATGATTGGTTGGTTGAAAAGAAACGACAGTGAAGCAGTAAAATCAATGGTTCCTTCAAAACATATTTGAGATTGCAGTTTAGTTGTGTAGGAGCGCTATTTTGTGGAGACTGTGTTGAAAACCAAGGGTAAATCTGTTTTCTGCAGGAGAGAGAGGAGAGCGATGCAAACACAAAACAGTGGTCTAGACTTTGAAGAAGAGATCAGTCGTGAGGCCTGCCCTCTCTCCAGCACACTCTCCAGCTCAAGTGTTCGGCTGCACAAGGCTCTAATTACCTGAGCTGCCAGCTCCAGGTGAAGTGCATTTCAGCTAACGAGGCCTTGAACAAAACGCATCAAATTTTCTCAACATGGAGTAGGAATTTTCTTTTGTGTCAACTGATGTGGTCGAGTTTGAAAGCAGTTAGAGATTAGGCACAATTTTCTCAGTGTTTTTTTTTTTTTTTGAGAATCTAGTTTAACAAAAACATTAAACAGCCATCTAGTGTTGTGTTTTATAGTGCTGCTTAAAGGAAGCTTCCTTTCATGGCACAGCAAACAACAAGGAGCAGAAAGCTGTTGGTGCATTGCTCACTAAGAGCCTAAAACTGCCCAGCATGGTGCATTTTCCGGCCACATCCCCATTTGCGTTATTAAAACAAGCGTTTTGCTTGTGTCACTAATAAAGAACTACTTTGGCATTTATTTGGGCATAAGTGCACTACACTTGAATGGCTTAATGTTTTAATTGACGAGAATTAGAATGCAGACCCAGAACTCTGAATGTGTGAACAGTAACTTTTGATCGCTTTAGTGGTTTAATTGGATTGCATAAATCAAGTTAATGCTAAATGTTAACACTGGGAAACATGGCCGATGGCTTCCTCACAATTACAGTTAAAGTTGGGGGCTCCATGAAGATGGTTGAATTCATTTGTCCAGCGTTAAGTCCAAATATTCAAGAGATTCGGGAGGCTTTGAATAGTTTATCTTTAACTGCAGTGGCAGGGTTTAAAACATTTAACTGGTGAAAGGGCAAAGAGACTTAAATTAAAACCAATTTCATTCAGATTCAGAAACTTTTAAAGTTTTTTTTTACAATTGCACTTGACAACTACTGACAGTGAAAAATGTCTTCAAGCCAATTTCTGGGACTAGAATTATTGCCACATCAGTCAAGTTCTGGTGGTGTTATTGGAAATTAGAAAGCAAAATAAATGCACGTCACAAGCACTCTATATTTTTCACTTTAAGATATTTCATGAGGACACATGCTTTTCTCAAGTGTCCTTTAAAAAACACTGAACCTTTTACATAAAGTGACATCTGGACTGGGGGAAAAATATTGATTTTTTTAAAGGCACTTTGTGTAACATCGAATCTGAATAATCTGCTGCTCAAATTTTACTGTTACTACCATCATGAGCATCATATTCTTGAATGCTGGCATGCCACTAAACATCTCTGGCCACATGTTTGTAACTAAGTCGGGCCCTGCTTGGTCTTTGTCATTACTCTATTGCTCCCCCAGCTGCTTTCTGCCTTCCTGATGGAGCATCATGCCAGGGGAGGCCTGCCGCAGCACAGACCTGCCCGGCCCGACCCGTGATGCAGACAGGCAGACCCTGTTAGCCGCAGTGACAAAAGACTCTGTTGGGTTTGTGTTTAATGAGGCGCTACTGTGTATTCATTCAGTAATAACAGCCATATGGTTGTCATCACTGAACATGCCTCCCCACTTTGCAACAAAGTTCGGCAGCGTCTCCAAGGGAAGACAATTAGCAATGGTGATGTGCAGTGCATTGGGTTGGGTGGGGGGATTTCTTCCTTATATTTGCTGTTGAACTAGCGACGTGAAAGTTTAGAGTTGGAAAATGACATTGATGAGAAGGTCAAAATTTAATTCAATAACCAAGAAAACGTTTTCTATGTATAGCTTTTTAACCTTTTTTTTTAATTAAATAATGTGCTGCAGCATTAAAACACTGATGAAATATCAATTGCATCGGAAACTCACTTTTTTAGTTTGGTAAAACTTTGCTTCCATTTTTGGAGAATAACCAACATTAAAGTCATTTCCTGTTGCAGGCAGCTTGTTAATCCCTCACAATATGCTTAGTTTTCACTGAGAATGTCAGCTGTGGAAATCTACAACCTTGTCCAACAAATTGGCCAAATACATGCATTGATCACCACTTCAATACAAGTGATTCATTAACATTCTGACTCAATCTAAAAGACTAAGTTTCTGCCCACCTGCTTTTATGTGCATTTTCAATTTCTGCATTGAAGTAAAAAAAAAAAAAGTGTAAATGCCAGAAATGAATAACTTTCATTCCGCTAAAGAGGTGAAAAATAACAGCTGCCTAAAGTTCCTTACTTTAAATCATGAAGATAAATAGTTGTGGCACATGTTGATTTCATTTTGAATCTGGCTACTGATGGTATTGAAACGTTTGAAAATATTTTCATAAATTCTTACCTCAGCTCGTGCCATTACCCCTCCCTCGCTCTCCTGTTTTTTTCTCCGGCCATAAAACATCTTCCTATTAGCATCCCAGACACTTAGCTGAGGAGCAGCTTCTCTCTTTATATGCAGGCTCAGGCACATGATCATTTCCATTACAATCATTTGGGTGAAAATATGCGGCAGACACAAACATGACATTAATTTTAATGTGGTGCCGCAGCTCTGTTCAATTACATTCCATAAAATATTCACAGGGAATCTCCCCATGATTTAAGTAAAGGGGGGTATGGCACAGCTGGAACTTCATAGGTGTGGTAATGCAGAAGATAATGAGTGTGTAGGCATTTTTTACAGAGGGGGACTCTTATGTGTTGTAAGTAGAATCAAGGCTTCTTACTGCTGCCCTGGTTTCCATTCAGGAGCACATCAAACATACCTACATGGGTTACATATGGTAACATCTGGGAATGTAGGTGCTTTGGAAGACAGCCAGCTTTGATATGGAAGGGTTACATTTGCATCAGAAGCTGACAGTCCATTGTTTCTCATTTTAGGAATTTAACTACGCAGTTGGCACACATCACCTCTTAGTGCTGCAGAAGACTTGGCTAATTTTACAGGCCACTAACTAATAATAAGAGGTTTCAGTCATAATGTCCTACAATGTTATTTAGCTGAAACAGAAGTTTTAGGTAAAAAAGTTAAACAGGAGGCTAGGGATGATGGTAAAGAGTTTTCTTTTCCATTTCTTAGATCCCAGTTAAGAAGGTAAAGCAAAGAGATCTGTTGAGGATATCATACTAATATAATGTTCCTACACCTAGACAGCCAAAGCTCTCCAGCCCAAAGGCATATGAAATGCTTAGTACACCAGTCAAACTGTATGCACAGAGAAAACTACCCAAGCCATAATATTAATACGTTGACTTATTTATTTTTTTAAGTCTAAACAGATCGGGTCAGATCTGGTGTACCCAAATGCCACCACATCTGACCCGCATAGGCCTGAGGATAACTAGACCAAAATGTGGTTGACCTGATCAAAGAGAGAACACAAATGCTGGCAGCCGCATGACACACTATCGATTAATTCGATCAATATACAGGTTGCCGTGGTATGAAAGAGCAGCAATATGATGATCTAAGAAAGAGTAGGAAGTCATAGAAACTAAATGATTTTGTTAGATTTCAAAGACATCTACATAAAGTCCTATTTCTACCTCCTGCCCCAACAATTGATGTTACTAGCTTACTTAAGGAAGCTACCTAGATTGGCAACAAAATTTCATTGGTTCTTCGTTTGTCCTGCTCCATTAAATTCAGCTATGTATTTTTTGCATAGTCCAGCTGACTGCTAGAAGGACAAGAGATGATGCCAACGCACATGCTCAGATCTTTCGGATCCAGTTCTGGTTTTGTCCATATTGACAAACGGACCCAAGACCAGTGGCTGAGGTTAATGGGTTGGGTCTTGGGTCTCTCAGAATTTAATGGACCCGTGAGGACCTCTAGCATGTAGTCATAGCTTGCTCAAACTCAAATACAGAAGCTGGTAGGCACTGCTTCAACTTAACCACTCATTACAAGTAAGAATCAAACAGGAGGAAAGGTATTTATCTGAGAGGATCATTGATTTAGTACCATCAGGACAAGGAGAGATGTGTTGAATGGTGATGTAAGAAGGCTATAGTTAGTTCCTTAATGACAAACCTACCATAGAGTCTAGTTTCTGACCCAATGGCTATTTTCACACTGCAAGTTGTCATGCTAAAGTCAGATTTAATGCTCAGAAGGCTGTACCATGAAGCAAATTTGACATAGTCAGGCTTTCTTTGTTAAGCCAGCTTGACAAAACCTAAAACCCAAGTCAGAGATAACGGGTGGCACGACAATGGTTATCAACTTAAATTGAAAGGCTAGGCAAAAAAATTTATGACGGTAAAAAGCGCTGCAACTGCAAACGATGCAAGACAGGAATGCTGGTCAAAAATCATGTGTTAATATATTTATTTCACCGATCATTGCAGCCTCTTATTTCTAACTGACAGCATGTAAGAGCTGTTAAAATTTGAACTTCACACCTTCAAACCTGATATTGTATTGACGTGATTTAGGTCTTAAACTGTCCCATAATGCAGGATATCACTTTAATTTTTGGCGTAATCAATATTATTGGTTGAATATTGTCTGTAACAAATACCAGTAGAAAAGCACTTTTCTTTCAAATTCAGTGTAAAACTGAGGTTTATGCTTCACCAGCTGAATGCATTTAGATTCCCGTGGCAATCACACGTATATAGTATGCAAGACTGTAACTTAACAGGTTCATTCAGTAGTATTGGTAAGGTACAGCTCAACAATAATGCAAATATAACATATTCCCTTACTTAAGAATCTGTATTGCTCGTAAAGAATCATCAGGAAACTAATTGGTGAAAGGGAGATGCGCCTTACAGCCGATTTAAATCCAAATATAACCTCTTCTTGACCAAGTTAGCTCTGCAGCATCAGTTACCATGGTGATCTAGTCAGGTTACAAGAGAGAACCACTTTTCTGACATTAGAAATTCTGGCTTAGGCTCAACATACCTCGCTAACCAACTAATTTTTCTATACCCCTTAGGACCAATACTGTTTTTGGCTGTATCAATTATTTTTTTATGGGCAATATCAGTTTCCAGTGTGACCTGGTCACATTCCAGATCTAACCCACATTATTAAAAGTACAATAACAAGATGTCTCACCCTGCATGCTGTTGTACCAAAGTAAACACGGAGGCCATTAAAGTCTGCATTTATGCATTCATGTGTGAGCTGATGTGCAGTGGAAGCCAGCAAATTTGTGAGCAGATGATAACGAGGATGAGAAAAGGGCTTTCTGTGGAGTGATGGCTGCTGCTTCTATAAGGAGGTGCGTTTGAATGTGGAGTCAAAGCCAGGAGTGGTGGGATGATAAAGTGAATGGCTTCAGTGAAAGAGGTTTCATCCAAAATTTCATGTCAAAGGCTATTTTTTATCTACATCTGTCAGCACCTCTCCACAAGACTGTCACAGCAAGACACCCAGTTCAGGTGAGTGACGTAAAAGTTGCTTTACGTCACTGTGGAAGTGGTCCAAATCAGAATTGAAAAGATCAGATTCCATGTGACTTGTGCTGTTCACACTATATATACACCGATCAGGCATAACATTATGACCACCTGCCTAATATTGTGTTGGTCCCCCTTATGATGTCAAAATGCTCTGAGCATTTGGGTATGGACAAGAGGACCTCTCAGGGTGTCCTATGGGGTCTGGCACCAGGACTTTGGCAGTGGATCCTTTGGGTACTCTGGGTTGTGCAGTGGGGCCTCTGTCAATCAAACTTGTTCCACTGCATCCTGTTGATCAGAATGGGGTCTAGGAAGTTTGGAGGTCAAATCAAAATCTTGGACAATTGTCATGGTCCTCAAGATGTTCCAGATTGTTTGATATTTTTGCCATGTGGTGGGGTGCATTTTCCTGCGGGGGTAGGCCAGTGACATTTGGGATTTCCATTTGCATGAGGGAGTGTGCTTGTTCTGGGACAATGTTTATTTGGGTGTCTAAGTCTCACGGATGCCAAATCCAAGGTTTTCCAGCAGAACACCACACAGTACCAATATGATAATATTCACTTCACCTCTCAGTGGTCATAATGTTGTGGCTGATCGGTATTATATATTAAAAACATATCAGAGTCACTTATGAGCAAAACAGTCAGATTACAAAAAATCACTTTTGCCTGCAGTCTGAATGTAGTCATACATTTAATTTGTGGAAACAGTCTCAATGGCCAAAACAAGCATTGTATGTGGTCATCATTCTAAAACAAACTCCCTTGACTTCCTCTTGCCACAGGCATTTTACTGCTCAGACTAATTCAACACCATTATGAGATTATTATTCACTCAGCTTTGCAATGTGTTTATTTTCCCATAAGCTTTTAAATGAGAAATCGCCAAACAATATGCAACATCTTCTGTTGTGTGATACAATAAATCAGTGTCTTTAAATTGAATGTATTCTATGTCACAAAGAATAAGTGGAAAGCCTTTACCAAAGGGTCATTTGTGTTGAAAGAAATGACACAGTTATTACATGAGATTCTTACTTTTTACATCTTTCACAATTGCATGGCCCAATCTGCTGCTGCTTTTTCTGGTTCTGCTTGTGAACCTTCAGTTATCTGTCACAAGTCCTTGTTGACAATAATTCACTGTATAAGTGCAGAGGATGGACATTTTTTGCAGATATGATGAATACAGTGGCTTTATTTATACAAACAAACCCACACTTGACCTTTTTCTGTGAGTTCAGTTCACTTATCTTTGCCATTTTTGCAGTTGCTTTAAAGTTTAAAGTTAGTTAACTTCAGTTGTTATGTTGGTTTAAAGTTTAAACCAACATAACAACTGAAGTTAACTAATATTATATGGTCAATCATGCAAGTAAGCACAGCTGCAGTTCAATGGATATATTCCCCTAAGTTTGATCAGAAATTGTACATATTCTTTGTTGCTGAAGTATATTCATGTTTTCTCAACTGAAAACCTAAATTATTGATTTTAGTGGGAAATGATTGCTTATAGATGTGCTAAATCTGTTTTTCTATGAGTCAAATACCGGTTTATCTTACATAATAAATAAATAATAAATGTCATTATGAATTTAAAAGACATTTGCTGATAGTTTGACTGTCCACATGCAGTTTGGGCTCTTTGTAAATTATAAGGGTTGTCTGAGCCATGATACCACCTTTTGGCAGGTATCAGGGGATGTTGCTAATAAGACAAAACACCTCTAATAGAATGAGACAGAGATGAGATAACATCTTCACTCAGAACTATGATGATATAACTCTCCTGTCTACATGGAGCAAGACAGTTTTAGGAGCTGCTCTGTGGAGGAGAATGATATATTAGTGGGCTACCTGGTGGTCATAGAATTTGGATTATGAGTAATCATAAGCATAGATAGAATCCTTGACAAAAACTATGTTGTTCACATTAATTCTAATATCAATACAGATGAGTGTTTATCATGAAGAGGAGGAAAAATATGTAGTCATACCCAGTAGGTTCTATTCCAATTGCAGGCAATAATGAAAAATCTCTATATCAAATTCAACAAAGGTGTTAAAAGCAGCAGTATTATATCCAGCAGGGACGTGGAAAAACTCACAATGTGACATCGCATACACGGTGTTCTACAGGGATCCCTCAATGTGGATGCTGAGGAGCTGAAAATAAAAATTTCCGTGCCCCTGACAAACTGTCACACATACAGGTTTTAAGCATAAATCATCTTATTCTGTATATAATGGTGTAAGGGTGAATAGCTCTGCCTACCAGATGGACTGTAATGTCAGCTAAATCTACCAATTCCCCACACAATTCCTCAGCTCGTCTGGGACAAACCTCCTCCATCAACTATTAGAAAGTGTCCACTTCTACTAAAAACAGACTTCCTGTTAGTGCCAGGACTTTTGTTGGGTGGATATGACCATATTCATGATGTGATTCAGCATTTTTTTGACTGCTGTCGTGGTAAGGTCAAGAGTGAAAAAATGATGAGACACGTGGAGATGAGTTTTGGTGGACAAACTGTGGCGTCATACTCATCCATTAATTCAGCAATAACCCAAAAAGGCAATATAGCACTCACAGGGGCACATTTCTGAGTCAAGATTGCAGCGTAGCTATTTTCTGTTTGTGAATACTTCGTCCTCCTCTTATCATCACAAAGCCGTGCGTCTAACGGTGTAATGTTGTCATCTAACGTAATGTCAGTTGCATTTTCTCCTTCCAGAGACTCGTTTTCCTCTAGCTCACTGCAATTGTCTATAAACTTAGGTAGGCTTTTTTTTTTATTATTAAAAAAGCTTGTGCATTGATATGTCATTTTTATATTTGCGTGAGTTATTAATCTTGAATAGCCATGACAAGGAAGCGCTTTTGATTTTTTATTTTATTTTTCCTGAGTTTATCCTCACAATAAATTCTTCTGCCCGTAGATTGGTATGTATTATTTACATCCATATTAATTTATAAAGCTCTGTTGCCATAGGTTCAAACTACCTCACATATTTTTTAACATCTAAATCTTGTAACTACAGTGCCTAATATAGTAGCTACTTAATCTGTTATTATCTACCCAAAAACCGTAGGCAGAACCAGGTAGATTTTAGGTACTATGCACATTTATGCACTTACCCATTTACTGTTTGATGTTTTTTTATGACTCTTGTCATAACTCTTGTTTTCTTTGATATTTTATACTTTTGTTAATTGCATGTGGCGCTGTTTTGTCTGATAATGAATGTTTTCTTATTCTCAGGTCTCTTTTGAAAAAGAGAGCTCTATCTCAATGGGAGTATACTTGATCAGTTAAAGATTTAATATAGACACCACCATACCTCTGACCAAGTTATGAGACTTTTGTTATATAGGAGGATAAAAATGGTCATTTGGCATAATGGGCTGATAGAGCAAACACTGTGCTAAAGCTGAGTTTTACACAAGAACTGAATCACACATCTGCGGGTGTATAGCATTCATAATATGGTGTTTTAAATACTCTTCTTACAATGAGTGGGTGTCATTCTCTCCCAGATCCAAAAATGTCTATTTACAGAACATTCGCATACTCAAAATAAGCAATGGGTTTCCATTGCATTGCACTGACGTTTGTTTATGTAAACTATTATTTGGTTAGAAATGTCTCTCAAGGCTCAGATTTCACATATATACCTGTTGAGAAAACAGGGTAGTTTTGTGAGGCATCTATTTGCACTCACAATCTGCATTTAATCTCCACGTTATTTACTAAGGCAAAAGTTCTCAGAGGTGGATTGCACTAGTGAAGTAAGATAAAAAATGAGCACACACGATTCCTGTTGCTTTGTGCATTGTTTCAGAAAGTGGTCTGAATATTATGCTATTTCAGTTTTTAATTATCCCTTTTATATTTACTGATATATCTTAAGTGTATCCCTGGATATGTTTGCTGTGTACTCTCTCTTTATGTGCCATCCATGAAATACAAAATAAAAATTCATATAATGTAGTATTTCACATTTAAGGCTCACTTTTTGCACCTGCTCTGCAAAAATTCAAAACTTTTAACTGGCCCTGACAGTGACTCATAGTCTCCAGTGTGACCTTTGTTATCGTATCTCATTGTAACTGTGCAGTCCTCATGTAGACGTGCATACAGACAAATAGCCCCTTACTGCTGACATCTAGAATACACATGATTCCAGGCACAGGCTGCATGAGCACATTAGCAAATATACATGCAGCCTTGAACTGAGACAATAAGTCCCTCTTTAAGTAAGTTGACTTACTGGTCAGTCAACAAAAAATATGAAGAATCTCCTTAACAACAAATATGTCAAGAAGATCTCCTCCAGCTTGGTTCATGGTCCACCAGGTACTGTTAGGGGATGAAGCAATGCTGTGATGCACAACGCCTCCCGACGTCAAGTCTGCAGGCCCAGCTGACAGCTTGTCTTTCAACATGGCTGACAGCCAAACAATGCCACTATGGCTACTGCCTCTTCCTCAGCCTCAATCCATCTTGTTCCCAGCAAGAGGTGGCTTTGAGGGACAGCAGGTAGCTAGGCCAAGGGGCACTGGCAAGGTCTAAATGCCAAGTCATATCATGTGTACTCAGACCCTGAGACATGCATCCCAACACCATGTGCAGCCAAGCATGTTTGTTTACCCACGCAGGTCATCATATTAGTGCCTGGCCTGGATGGTGCTGTGCATAGTCAGAACAAATCATGACACATTATAGGGTATGAATATCCCCAAACACAGGCATGAGTAACTATTGCAGACTGAACTTCTGGATGACCACACATTTTAACTGTGACATATTCTAAATGACAGGATATGGAATATTATGGCACAAATTAAAATTTAGAGAAATTATATATATATACAGCTGTAGAAAAAAATTGTGCTGCATCTGAGAAACAGTAAATACTCCAAGCTAATTCCGCTTCTGTCAATATCAATAAATAAATCACATTACCAAGTTAAATACATTAGTCAGTTAAATCAGCATCTATCAGACCAGTTCAGAATCCTAAGTGTTACATCTATACTGTACAATTTCCTTTCTTAAAATTTTTGTCCAATACTAAAGTTCAATGTCAAGGCAGAAAGCGTCATGGTCCTCGGCCTACTTTTGTTATTACCAATTTGTTTCATCCCTTGTTATCCAGGGCCTGTACTACGAAGCAAGTTCAACTTAAGCAGGATATCTTTTTGATATCTGGCTTAGTTAAACCTAACATCCTTAGTAAGACTAAGCAGCCATATAAAGTTGGTTATCAACTCAGTAAGTCAACCCAGGGTTTCCGAACCTGGGTATGAGCATGTTCACATTAAAGTGGTGGTGTTTTCTGGTGAAAACCAATTGCAAACATTCTATAGCTGCATATTTCACACAAGAATAACAAACTATAATCCTAAACCAATACAATGAGTTTAAAAATATAATACAGGCTAAATACAAAACAGCTGCTGGAGTTTAATGCAGGAAGGAAACCTGCAGACTGAGTGAATATGTAATTAATAGGGTTATTAATATCACTGTCACATTGTGTAGAAGTTGTTTAGATGTAGTTTTCTTATTCACAGTTCAGTTTAATTATCATCATGCATCATAAGACTGTATAACAAAGTTACAAATGTGATCCTTTTATGCACCTCACAAAAAAGACCATTTTTTAAAGAATAAATAATCAAGTAATAAAAATAAAACTGCTTTTACAATGATGTGAAGGATGAATTCAGGAGTCTCACATTCAGTCTTATTCTCATGGAGTGTCAGACAGTTTCAGCCTTGTTCTCTCAGCTGCAACCTTGGTGGTATTAAATGGTTTTGGGAACAAGGAAAGAGCAAATGTAAAAACATAATTCAAACCAATATGTAGACTTGCTACAAATCAAACAAGGTCAACAAACAGACCACAACCATTTAGTGTTTCAATCATTTTCTGTTTTAGGGTTGTATCGCTCTACAAAAGCAGTTAGAACTGTCAAATGGCTTTGAAATCATTTGCAGCTTAAAAAATTCTTACCTTCCTCTCTATCTGCACACCAATCTCCACTGGATCTCCCAGAAATTGTGATACTATTTGCCAAAAGAACTGATTGGTCAGTAGACATTGTTAGAAAATGCTGATCTGTGATCCCTGATCTGCTCTGGAGCAGGTTATGTGTTCAGCATAAGTGACCATGGTGATGTACCCCAATAAGAAGTGAGCCACCATCATGATCCTGAGAAGTTAAACCTGAAGTTATCTTGCGAACCCCAAATCCTGCTTCATAGTACAGGCCTCTGCTCTAATATGAGTGTATTTAGTCTGTGTGTTTTCTCCTTAGTATTGGTCAGGTCAGTTGTATTTGAGTTTGTTCTCTATGTACCTGTGTGATTTCCTTGGTTTTACCTTTTGGGTGTTATCTCGCTTGTTTTGTTGGGCTTTCATTTAGCAGACAAATCCTTTCTTGGACTCTGCTGGTATTTTCTCTTGGCCTCTTCAGCTAGTCTTTGTATTGGTTTTCCTGTCTGAGTTTGTTCTAGTTTCAATAAGTTCCCCTTTTTGTTTATGCAACTTATACCTACCTGCCGTGTGTCACATTTTTGGGTCATCTTCAACAGGTCAGGGTGATAGGGTTGTGATGGATGTGGTCTCCGGCATGAAAAGTTAGACATGCAACATGATCCTCTGTCATCAACGTTCACATTTTTACAAGAATCTTAAATGTAGTCTTTCCCAAACCTTTATCTTCACGTGCCACATGTCTTTCTCTAGCCTTAACCATTCAGGGGTTACCAGGCAAAGGAGTTGGGTTTTGCTTATTTGTCCAAACCTGACATTCAACATTGAAATTATTATTTTCTTAACTAAAATAAGCACTGTTTGGAGGATAAGATTTTAGATACTATTGCAGAACATTGCAGAAAAAAGGTCATATGTGTTCCTGTATAATCTATGTGTATCAGCTAGTAACAAAAAAAAAAAAAACCTGCCAAAATCTGTTTTGCAGAAAGACATGACATCCCTTTGTATAAAGAAAGAGAACAAGAAGAAACTGGGCTACATGCAAACCAGCTTTTCATCTTTTCAGTGGAGCACAACCAGACGAGACAGGTGGAGTAACTACACAGCACTGCCTTAACCAGACAGACTGAAGCGGTTAAAAAAGAAAGCAAAAACACAGCCCCGAACATGTTACACCCCTTGCATAATGGACAATAAACACAAAGGAAATATTTATACTTGCCTGACAGGAAGAATTTGGCATTTTCCACCTGAGGAATCCCAGAGGACGCCTTATGGCAGCCCTTCAGCATGCTGACAGATATCACAGCAGACAAGGCGCCCGCTGTAAAGCTCCTCACTTCCTTGGGACTGTAAATACTCAGTTTTACTTTCCTTAAACTTCACTGCCCGAGAATCTGTATGTCATAATCTAATATTTCAACAAAATGCATAGACAGAGGAGAAGCCCATGGCTGGACATTTATTTTAAGACCGTATATGATCACCACCTCTCCGGTATGAACGTTAGGCTCTTTTGGGCCTGTATTATCTTTGCTGATATTATTTACATCAAGGTACCAAAGCAGGAAGTAGTTGATGTCTTGAGGCATCAGACTGAAGGCCAATGTTCATCCTGAAAAACAGTAATGATCAGAGTAAATGGTTGATGATGCAAAGTGTAGGACAATATTTTGCAGTCTGTTTTCTATCAGCAGTCGACAATACCTGCTTTGTACCATGAGAGTGACCTGTAAACTTTAATGAAGCAGTTTTGGTTGACTAAATGAAGCCATTTTTGAACAAGAGACCATCTTCCAACCCACAAGAACTCAGTAAGCATTTGGACTGCACCCACCTTCGAGCTCTGCTGTCATTTTGATCTCAGCTGTACATCAGTAAAGTTTTGTGACTGTATCTTGCGTGACTGTAACACTTTAATGTTGACGAAATCTGTGCACAGACAGACATAAACTCCTGCCAAAGCAATCAACACCACACACAGACGCTATTGCAGCTGGTAACCATAGAGATGGTAAATTGGACAACGCTCATCCATGTTCTTTTGGAACAACCGTTCAAAACAAGAGGAAATATCTTGATAATGTGTTTGTACTGTTGCTGCTCGTTGCAAAGACAGTTGCAAAACACCGTTGTCACATTTTGATGGGCTCTCTTCACGCCAGCATCCCCACACTGGACAATGGAGAACGAATGAATCGTGAAAATCCATCTCTGGATGTTAAACATGTAAGTGTGAATGATGGTGGGGTGGTAGGAACAAAATGCTTTGATTGGATAAGACACTGAATAAAAAAATACAAGCTGCTCATCCCTGTCGAAGTGAGTTTTCATCAAGGTAGTGCGAGTAGGACACCTCATTCACTCAGAGTCCATTGTGACAAGAAAAGAAGAGTGAAATAGACAACGAGTACTATTCTCTATTTTCATGGCTGCTGCAGACAGCCCAACTGTAAATGTCAAGCCAATTCATAGACGTCAAATTTGATCCAGTCATGCAGTTTGGAGCAGACTGTAATCGGCTAGATCTGAACACTGTACATATAACTGATGTGTTGACATGTGCATTTAAGGGATATTTATCGGGTCATTTATGCATTTGAAGAGTGTTTAAGAAGTAGTGCATTTAATGAAGAAAATAGCTTCTCCTGAGCACTAAAGTCACAGCACCTACTGTCCTTTTAAAAATTACTTTTCCCAGATTTGAAACAACTTATTATCTATTCTTATTATACATCGTAGAAGACATTAACTACATTGATGGCCAGTTTTCCTTCAGTTTCCTTATGATCCTTTGTTTCAAACACATAATATTTACATGCCAGATGTTTCAAATGGTCACATCTGCACAGGCCATATGTACTGGCATCCCAGGAGTGATGATGAGCTATTTTATCAGGCTGACTGTAAATTCACCTCTTGTAATGTGTTGACTATATATACATCAGATGAATATATGACTTACCCATATATCATTCCATCTTGTTAACAGAGGAGTAACGTAACACCTGAAATTCGCTTGTACAAACTGGGCTAATCTATGGTGTGTCATTTTGTCATTTAGTGAATAATGTCTGCTTCAGCCTCACTTTGTGATTCATGCCGCCAGAGCATTTTTACATAAAATCTTGATTAGTGCAGCTGCAAGACAGCCAATGCTTTTAAATGATTTCTGGGGTTTAATTTTGTCACATTGAGACACAGTTGTTCAAATGATGCTGGTCTCATTTGCATATTTGCAGTTAACTCCTTTCAAGAAATAGCCTCCCCGCCCTTTTAAAAAAATGTGTTCCTTAGCCAACTGGACATCTGTCTTTTCCTGTCTTTTTTTTTCCTTATTCTGTCCAGCCATCCATTCATGCCTGCTCTTCCATTCCATTTCTCACCCGCCTCCCATCCACCTTTTTCTGTTCCTTCCTTTTAGTCATCCATCTGTGACAACCTACACCTCCCTCACACACTTGAAGTTTGTCCATTTGTTGCTCTCTTTCATAACCCAGACTCACCCATTTTGTATGTCTGCCTGTTTGCGTCTGTTCATTCCATGCACACTCACACTCTGCAGCCTCTTCCCTGACACCTCTCTTCGTCTTTCTCCTGCACAGCACCTATTTTGTCTTCCCACATCGTGGGTGGTATTAAATGTTTGTGGTAAAGCAATGAATGCATAATTTCTTAATTTTCCCTTTCAATGTTAGCTGCTGTAAAACTAACCCAGCCCACTGTGTGTTCATTTCTACACACAGTATTCCTAGTATTTATAGGGTGGGGTTATTTTTAAACTGTCTCCTGTCTATATAAAGCTGATTTATAAGTGCCCCAGTGACCTCATAGTGACAGTAATAGTGAAGGGAGAAAGAGGTAGATGTGCAAATGATTAAGGAGCATATTTGATTAATTTTTTTAGTAATTCTAATATATGTTATTTTTGATTTTTTTTTTTTTCAAAATCCATTCCTATGGTGTCTATACGTTATACATAGTACTATATATCCTATTATTAAAACTGTGCACTTCTCAAGCACTGTCTGTCAGCATTGTGCCCAATCAGGACCTAAAGCAGAGTTTCTGCTCTTCTTGGCCTTTTTCGCCTTCTATCTAGATCTTTGCTTGTGTTGTTCTTTCTCAGATGTACGTCGCTTTGGAGAAAAGCGTCTGCCAAATGAAATTGTAACATTGTAACATTTTAAAATAGCTTGTTTTTTATCCTTCCTCGCAAAGGGGAAGTTTATTGTTCTTTCCTATTGTTGCCAAGTGCTTGCTCAAAGGGAATCTGAAGCAAACTTTGGATTTATTGAGTTTTTCTGTTTTAAAATTTGTAAGATCTTCACCTTACTACGTGAAGTGCTATGAGATGACACATGTTGTGAATTGGTTCATTGAAAGTTACATAGTAAAGCTTAATATACTGTATATCAGTTCAAATGTATTTTACATGTACTTCTACGTGGCATTTGCTATAAAAGGGGCACAATATGGGACCTTTAAGTAACATTTTAAATTCAGGACTTTTACTGTAGCAGCCTGGTACAGAACAAGGGCACTTTTGACATAGGTGTCTTATTATCTTATGTTATTTTAATTGTAATTATCCTATGAACTTTACCAGAGTATTATCAGATTTGAATCAACTGAAGGTTATGTAATAAAGCTTTTTAGGACTTCTCATGTACTTCTACATGGCATTTACAGAAAAAATGGAACCTTTAAGGACCATTTTAAATCTAGGACTCTTATTATAACAGCCTGGTACAGAACACTTTTGACATAAATGCCATATCATCTTGTGTAATTTAAATTGTAATTATCTCATGAACATTATCAGCAGTTAAAGAACAACTTAAACTAGATTTCAATCAATTGAAAGTTACATAATAAAGCTTATTATACCGTATATGTTCTAATGTACTTTTACATGATATTTAGGCTATAGAAAAAATGCACAATATGGAACCTTTAAATAACATTTTAAATGTAGGACTGGTATTATTTGTCCTACATCAGAGACACTGTGCCATCCCAGTATGAGTAATAGTCTCATATAAAAACTGTCTTCCTCTGGTATAATTTAAATTTCATGACACATCCCTCAATTAGCAGTTCACCTACAGTATTCAGATTTTCTGCAGCTTTTGCATAACTGATTAGTTTCCCTGCATGCTTTTTAAATGCAATGCTGTGTTTTTGGGGGGGCTGTGTGGAGGAGGATGGGATCAGCGGTAGTATTTCTTCCGGGTTGAGTGAGTCCAGGGAGGGATGAGCAGTGATGCTGCCTCTGTTCCTCTCCAGCTCCGCTCAGACACACCGAGGCAGCGGCAGCACGTCCGCCCGCAGAGAGAGCGCTTCCCTCCGCATAGCGTTACTGAACCGCCCGGTCCGCCACACGCTCTAATGGATGTCTCCTCCTCCGGGTTTTGACACGGGACGGCGCTCTGGTAGCAGCCGCGAACCAACCTCACATCCCCGGCTTGTGTTTTTTTTTTTAAATTTTTCTTTGAGGGTTCGTCTCGACGACACACGGAGAACCAGCCTCACTCCCCCCCCATCGTTAGCCCGCTAAGCTAGCTAGCCAGCCCGCTAACTTAGCCGCGATACTTTGTGCCGCGTCGGGTTTTCCAGGCTGAGGCGGTTCGAGGCGACCCGTCACCCCCAGGTAAGCTTGAAATAAATCAAAATAACCTCATATTCTGTCTGTTTAAACCCCCACACGGTCGCTGCGGGCTTGTTTCTGACCCCTGTAACGTTATCTAGCGGCGGCAGCCAGGCGCTACGGCAGGGCAGGCAGGAGGAGGAGGAGGGGGGGTTCATGTTGACAGAAGCAGCCAAGCAACGAGGATGTGATGCGACTTGAATTCTCACTTTGCTCGCTGCTAATTAGCCGCAGCTGCACAATTAAACCAAACCAGGCGCTCCTAACGCTATATAGCCGTCTAACGGTGGCGCTCAACCTTGACTGTTGATCCGTGGTGCCGCTGAATGGGCCAGGTTAATGTACATTATCTCACACTTGCCGCATTTGACTGCAGCGACTTTTCCCTAACGGTCTATTCAAATGAGACAGTTATCAGATGGCCTGCTTTAGCTCTTCCTGCTTGTCTTCGCTGTGCAAATTGCATGAGAAAAGAGCTTTCCTCTTTAAAGTGCTTACATGGGGAGTGTGCAGAGCTCCAGTGTTGCATCACAACCTGGAAAGATGAGCTGTAAACCTGGAATTTAACCTCTGCTTGGCGGCTGTTGAGACTCTAGTGTCTGATAGAGGTCAGATGATTTAGCTTAGCTCCACACAAACAAGGTGGGAGAAGAGGAAGAAGAAGAACTAATGGCTTGAATGAAGCTTTCCCTCCTTTGCCAGGCTGCAGATTTTAACCCCAGTTCAACAGAGGTTAATCACATTTTATGTAATCCAATCCAATTACAAAGAGACCTTTTTATTTTTAGGGTTTGGCTGAAGCATGTGTGTGTGTGTGTGGAGGAGAAACTCGTTGAGTGAGTGAGTGAGAGAAAGAAGAGAGAATGCATGAGCGAGCATGCATTAACAGTGCTGTAATTATCTCACAGATAAGAAAATGGATTCACTATCAATCCGGCAGCTGCAGGAGCGGAGCCGATGAAGATGTAGGATTGACAGGGAACCAATTAAATTAATCTGTCATGTTCCTTAAAGGGAGAGAAAAGAGGAAGCATTTATTATTTATCCCCAGAGTAATATACGTGTGTGTGGTGTTTCCTTTGCAAGTGCAAGGAGGGGAATATGCTGCGTTGTTGGAGGGAAGCTGCTCTACCTTTTTGTGCGACCTGTAGCAACGATCCAGTGGTGAAAAGAGGAAGATCGTGCACAGCTTACCTACAGAAATGAAGAACTAACTTGGGCACAGTGTGCGGTTGTTGCCTTGTGATGTGTTCATTGCGTATCAGGGCTGCACGATGTATTGCGATGTGGACATAGACCTGCAATGTGAAGTAAAACACAGCTGTTATTTCCCGTGAATAAGAGAAGTCTGGTGAACATCTTATTCGGAAGAGGTTACGTTTATTGATGTGCAGAGGCTTCCACATGTGCGAAATGAGCGATGAGCAGGAGAGAAAAAGGGAGATTTGGTTGCAAAAAGAAACTCAACGCCGTATGTATGCAAATATTTTGGCTACGGAAAGGATGGTGTTGAGTAGGGGTGGGAATCACAGGGTACCACACGATACGGTATCGATTCATGGCTCAGGATATCGAAACTATCACGATATATCGCAAGACAATCATCATCTAAAATTCGAATATCAATATTACTATCCGACTACCACCACAACGGACGAATATTCGAATATTCTGGACCAGCCCTAATTTGCACCCCCAGTAGAACACCAGTACATCAACAGTGGCAGGTAGCGATCAACCCCGCTACCCTTCTCACTCATGGTAGCAAAAAACATTAATAAAACCCTGAACTCCCATAATGCATTGCAGCACAACAGTCCCGAACTTGCGACCAGCTCTGCGATCGCTACAATAAACTTTACTTTTGCGAGCCAGTTCTTGCATAGGGCATAGTCTTTGTCCAGCTTGTTCCCTCCATGTTGCCAAAGCCCAAATGGGTCCACACTTTGGACTTAAACGTGGATGGGGCGTCTCTTATGGTAGCGTTGCTGTCCTCCATTATACCTGTACAAACTCTTCTTCATTTCCACTCAAGTCTCCCTCATTCATGTGATAAACGCCACCGTGTGGAGTCATTAAGTAGTGACGCTGGGGAAATGGCAGCTGGCAGGGGAATCTGGCAGGGTTTAGAGCGCCTTATTATATTAATTAAAGTATCCATATTTGGCGCCAGCGTATCATCAC
>OMNN01096648.1:0-18856 GCA_900302755.1 Chromis chromis
AGAGTCCTAACTTACACAATAATCCTTCTGTTAAGGAACCAGTATTTCCTCTGGTGGCGGTCATATCCAATGGGCTCCTGGCGGATGTAGGGCCTGTTTTTCTGCGCCTCAGTCACACAGTCTGTGACACCGGGCACCTTGTGTGCCACACAAATCTCACACTGCCACTCGTCCTCTGGAACCTCCTCGAGTGGTGGTTTCACACACTCCAGGTGGTAGACCGCTGTGCAGGTCTCACAGCACAGCAGATCACCCAGGCGGTGACACACACGGCAGTGGTCGTCATACTGCATACTGCCGTCAGACATGAGCTCCTCACGGGCGATGTTGGTAGTGAGAAACTGGTCCACTAAGAACTGCAGCACTTTGATCTTGCTTTCAAGGGGACCATAGGGATAATCATCCACCTCCTGGTATGGCAGAACATGATGGTACTCCCGGTCACTTTCACAGTATGCCCGCAACACCTCAGGCCATGCCATGCCATCAATAAAGTACAGAGTGGAGTTGACACTGTCCTTGAGGTCAGCAGGGCCAAAGGTAGTGTTGGAAGTATCCTCCTCACGTAGAATAGCCTTTAACAGGGAAATATGGGTTTCTGCGATTAAAGTGCACTGCTCCTGGCCTACCAGTGCTGCACAGAAGTCCTCAAAGCGGAATGGTGAGAGACGCAGCACCGGGCTGAAGTTCCGTAGCACCTCGTAGATCGAGGTGGCATTGAGGAGCTCCTCATTAGTCACCAGGAGATCCTCAGAGGTGTCGGGAAGCACAAGAGGGGGAATCTGCTTGTCCTCGAGAATGGGAGAACGAGGTCGAGGAGCCCGAAACTTCTTCTTGCCTGTTGGATAAACAGTAAACCATAATTAGATCATCCAAAGGGTACAGCAGATATTGCTCTGCAACATATATAAAAACATTTGTTTTTACAGCTGTATAAAAAGGACTGAAACTCAAACTTTAAACACATTATGAGAAGCAGGCAGTGGTAGCATACTGTGATATTTGAAGTTATCACTATCAGATAGCTTTTTTATTGGCGTAATAACAACCCAGACACATCAGTTTCTAAAAGTGGTTGTAAATCACATTAATTTCAAATTTAAGTGTGAAGTAAACTTGCCAGAACAACTCAAAAAGACTAAATCTAACATATCATATCCCAGATGTGAAAAGAATAGCTTATGAAATCGAGACTTAATTGGTAGCAAACTTCTATGTGTGGTGCTATGGCTGTGCCGGCTCAACACATGGCTAGTGTCATTACTAGCTAAATGAGGCTGCTTCATCCTCCTGCATGTAGGAAAACATAAGCTGTGCAGCTGGCTTTTAACCTTTATGTTAGTCAGGCCTCCCATTATAGCCTCTATTACTTGGATACACCACGGAGACATGAGCTGTCGTTGTTTTTAATGGTTTGGACTTGATTAAATCACTTAAAACTATGCTAATAGCTGACAAAGTGACAGGACTGACAGGCATGCTAGCCAAGCTAAGTTAGTTAGCTAACTCGTTTTTCGTTCTCCTAATTATTAACTTCCAACTAAAAACTACAATTTCTTTTTCTCCTATAAAGTAGCGAATGTTGAAGTGAAAAATAAACATATAGCGTTACCGTTATCTAACTGACACAGACTTTACACAGTTGGCAGCATGAAGCTAGTTTTACTCGCTAACGTTAGCACGCTAGCAGCTACGTTATGGATTGAAACACAGCTGTGATATTTCGAGCTAGAGGCCCTCACAAGTTATTCTGGAAACAAGTGCGAATTATGTGATGACAGACTGTGATGGCAACCGAATAAACTGTTGACAGAGCTACCGATCCAATCCACCTGCAGCAGCATTAATGAGCGGACTGCGGCCTGTGTTCATACAGTGTGCATTCTCCATTTTGAACAATAACCTTACTGCTTCCTGCACTCATCCAAAACACTTATCAGCATTATCAAGATGCATTTTCCAGCCTCTGTAGTGTGTGTTGAGACACTGCAGCCGTGGCCTGATTGTGTTTATTTACCCGGAGTGCTGGCGTGTGTGCTCTGACTCCGAAAGCTACTCTCTGTACAGTAGCTGGCATCATCCTCCTCCTCGTCCAGCACATCATCTTCCAGGCAATCAGAGTCTTCTTTGAGGGCCTCATCCTCCTCGGACTGAGGTTCCTCCTCAATAAACTCGTCCTCCTCCGACCTCAAACTGACAGCATCGTCGTCCTCGTCACTCTCGTGGTCGTCGTACACCACTGTTTTGGACGCAGCCGTCCGCTTTCCTCCACGTCCACCTCTGCCTCCTCTGCCACCGCCGCCACCTCTACCTCGTCCCCTGCCCCGTGTTGACGTTACGGAGCCCCATTTCCTCTTTCTGGCCGACTTGGTGGGCTCCCTTGTGGGGCTGTCGGCGTCCTCATCCCCGCTGTCCCTCAACCTGGGCTTTAGATTCCTCCTGGGTCGTAAGCCACGGCTCGTAGCTGGTGATGGCTCCTCGGTTTGTAGCGGTTTGGGCGGCCTGCCCCTTTTCCCTCTCATGATAGGCGAATTCTATTATTTTACAATCCCAATGTTTGCGTTTATTTAGCCTACACGGACGCGAGCGAAAGCGGTACCGCCACGAAGCTGAACCGGTGAGGATTCAAACCGTGCAGTAACCCCGTGGAGCCCCTGGGTCTTTTCGGGTGCGAAAGCTCAAAACGTTAGCCCGGCGTCCCGTTCGGGTTCGCCTAGAGCCGCCATTTTTCTTCTTCTCTGCCTCTCTGGCTGAACAAACAGCAGGCCCTCACCGAGCGAGTCACGTGGTGCCACTGCTTCCAGCTCAGTGGCAACAATGACCGAACTGACAATTACTCCAAATTAGTCTCATGTTTTCACTCACACTTCGACTATTTTTTTTCTCTCACACAGAAGTAAGAACGAGGTTTCAGTTTTAATAAGCACAATTCGGAAAACCTGTTTGTTGCAGCTTCGCGGCTCAAAGCAGCGCCTTACGTTTTATATAGGTGGAGTATGCAGGTAATGCAATGCAAACATCGAGACTGTATACATGCAACATAGATTGAACGCTAAAATTAATACTATGGTGGCCATTTAGCTGCTGACATGTGGGTGGCAGTCATAGTGTTTGTAGAAAAAATAAAAATAATATGCGTATAATATTGTTAATGCACAACCAATTCAGTCTCTCAACTGTCTCGTGTGTTCTTATTAATAAAGGCTGAGTAGTTACAAAACATTTAAATCAATTGCTACCAAAATACCAAATTGTTTAGTTAAATATTTATTTGATACAATAATGAAATTAGCTAAACAGGCTACAGTAATTCTAATTTGAGAATTTAAAGATGCCGACTGGGTTCTAGTTTCCCGGAACATCACTGAAATGATTATACAGTTGCATCATATTTAACTGTTTATATATATTTTTTTAAAATCTTTCACATTTTCCACGTCGTTTATCCAGGTATGAATTGAGTCTGTACGACCTTAAGAGATAGGTTGTCGTGGCCGAGTGGTTAAGGCGATGGACTAGAAATCCATTGGGGTCTCCCCGCGCAGGTTCGAATCCTGCCGACAACGTCATCCGTTTTTGTTGTTGTTTTTAATCCATGTACTTTTAATGTGGGTCACTCCAAGACATTTCACAAATAGCTGAACATTCTTATAAGACGACGGTCAAACTGTCGTGTTCATGTTCACAAAGCACTGACTGAGGCTCCGTTCGCTTCCTTAAAGCCCCACCGTAATGTTTAAAAATAATGAAACAGCGCCCCCAACTGTTGCACTATTGCACTTAAACTCACAGAGATAGAAAGAAAGAGTACACAGCTGAAAGTCTCACATTTTTAAACGTTATTTGTGACTAAGTAGTACTTATGCAGAAGCACAAAATAAATAATATAATAAATCTTTGCATTCCTGATTCAGTGTTGTTGCAATATATTACAGCATAATACAATAATTTAGAACCATTAAAGTGCAAAAGATCTATATAAAATACTGATTTACCTGACAAAAATCATTCAAACTTGAAATATAAGATTTATTTGATGTAATGTTTGTAATCTTTGCTGTTAGTATTTTGTCGTTCTGTTTGTTAAGAGTGATTGTGTGTGTTTCCAAAGTGAGACAATGTGCTACTGTTTTGTTGAATGAGCTTCTTTTGAGACAAATATGAAGCGTTTTGTTGGTGAGACACACTTTTGGGCATGAGATTAACTGCTGAGCTGAGCTACATGATGGTAATGCAGACTGTGTTAAGAGCTTTGAACATGTCGCTTCAGTTTCGACCAATGCGTCTTACCAATCGAAAAAAACTGTAAGTAGTTTATTGTTATGTTGTAATACCCGCCCTCCATTGCGACCCCCCAAATTTTTTTACCACCAGCCGCCACTGACTAAGAGGTGCACAAAGGTCAGTACACAAAAGAAAGATGACAGAGTATTTCATCAAAGAAGATATTCTCAAACAAATGATAGCCTAGCTGAAATCAATAATCAATCATTTCCATAATTAAAAACATGTCTGTGAAGATTCTCAATCATCCAGGTAATGGTTATCCTCGTAGTTTCAATCGTAGCATCTGGACTTGGTTGAGTTAGCTCGAAGACGCTTCACCTCTCATCCAAGAGTCTTCATCAGTTCTAAACTGACTGGTTGGGAGTTCCAGATTTTATACAATGCTACTTTTATACTATTTTATACTATTTTACCCAGGAAGAACAGAAACCTTTCACACCTGGCCACAACGTTCCCTAACGAATCCCATTGTGAGAGGGAAGGACCTAACTACTCGCATAATGAGGGAGGGACAACACTCACCCAGCAGACTGAAGTTTCAATAGTGTTAATGGCTCCTGAAGAGTATAAAACCTGGAACTCCCAACCAGTCAGTTTAGAACTGATGAAGTCTCTTGGATGAGAGGTGAAATGTCTTCGAGCTAACTCAACCAAGTCCAGATGCTACGATTGAAACAACGAGCATAATTAAAAACATTTCAGACATTCGGTGTTAGGTACCAATGATTAGAACCTCCAGTGGGGAGTCACCGGTGGAACCTGTCTTGTGCAAACTTCTGACTACTGAAGTTTGTGGTGTCATCAGCTCTCTAAGGCCTCCACTTAATAATAATCTGTGAGTCTGGGAAATAGTTTAAACGATCTACACATTCATTTAAAAAATAAATAATTCCACTGTAAGTAAAGCCGTCTAAAAAGTGGCATGGATTTCAAAAAGATATCTTAAGATCTGTACATTTCATCACAGCAGGTAACTGTCAGCTGCTGGTGTCAAAGTGTTGTGTTTACAATCCGAGTGAGATGGCGCAAGCTTAACCTGCAAGGGAGGGAAGCAAGGAGAAAGTCTTTGTTCTCCAAAAAGAGCACTGGAGTTGAACTACAGTGAACCCATCAAGGTGCAACTCAAAAAGAAGAACCGGAGAGCTATGGAACAATCCAGTTAAGGAACCTAATTGAAACTCATTTAAATGTTGTGGGGGGATTTGAAAGAGGAAGTAGATACAAGAAAACATCATGAACTGCAACTGAGGGAATTTGGCCTGGAGGAGAGAGGTCAAAAGGTTTATCAAGCTGATGTCAAATATGTGGTGGGCAATCATGCAAAATGCCTACATGATGTTATCTCTGACTCATCTAGACTCATCTCTTGCTTTCACACCTCTGTACAAGACTATCTCTGGTGTTTGCGCCACTGAACTTTTAAATGTGGATTCCTTTTTGTAATGAGGCGTTCATGCACTGCAGCATAATAACCCTCTCTAAATAAATGGACTGTTCTTGCTGACAGTCTGAACACGTCCTGCACAGACGTCACGGTCATCAAACGTGCACAGCCAACACCAATTTGTGACCCTAATTGTTGATGTCTCTCCCACAGATCTGAATGCAGATGCCACTTTAGTCACTGTTCCTATTCAAACACCAGCTAGTTGAACAGTCTGTAACTTTAGTTCCTGCCAACAATGAACCCTCTTTCAAAGTCACTTACATCTTTTTAAACCTTATTGAGGACATTTGGCTGCATACTGTAGCTGCTCACAAGGTGGAGGAAGTATATAAAACCATATCCAAGTGTTTTAAAGTCCCCACAGAACAAAGTATCATCAAAAAGTACAAGGAGTTCCACACTGAAAACTCTCAAAGGGCTGGTAGGAAGCCGCATGTGATACCTGTGTTGGTGAGAATGGAAGTCTAAGAAGCCAAGAAGAATCCAAAGATCAACATCCTGATGAATCTGAGCAATTCTGGTACCAACATTTAAATCAGGCACCCCAGCAGACACTGAACAAGACTCTTTAAGAAAAACACACAAAAGCTCACCTAGCCTTTGCAAAAAATCACCTGGACAAAGAAGTAAGGTTTTGGGCATCAGTTCTGTGATTGGATGAGATGCAAATAGAGTTGTTGGCTTTAGTGAAAGAAAGCAGAAAGATTCAACTCAGTAACAGCATCCTCACGGTCAAGCATTGTGTTGGGAACGTAGTACCTTGGATGAGTTATTCAGACAACCTTGTCAAAGTAAACAGAATTATGAGAAAATACAGCATTAAGATTGTGGAGAAAAACGTATCCTTGGGTAACAAGACAATGATCTGAAATAAGAACAACAAACAAAAAATGATTAACAGAAAACTATGCGAACATGTTGGAGTGGCTCAGCTAGAGTAGTAAAAATGAATCCATCAAGAATCTGTGGAGGAAACTGAAGACCAGAGTGATGGAAGGAATCCTTCAACCTTAAGATCATCACAAAGAGGAACACAAATCCCAGTGGAGACATGAAGAAACATCGGGCAGGAATCATACTCGGAGTTTCAATCGTAGCATCTGGACTTGGTTGAGTTAGCTGGAAGACGTTCCACCTCTCATCCAAGAGGCTTCATCAGTTCTAAACTGACTGGTTGGGAGTTCCACATTTTATACTCCTCAGGATCCATTAACACTATTGAAACTCTAGTCTGCTGGGTGAATGTTGCCTCTCACCTCATTATACGAGTCGTTAGGTCATTCTCTCTCACAGTGGGGTTCGTTATGGCCCTCTGTGGCCAGGTGTGAACTTTACCAATGAGAGTCGTTCGGTCCTTCCCTTCCATAATGGTGTTAGCTTTGTGGCCAGGCGAGAAAGGTTTCTGTTCTTCCTGGGTAAAGAATGTAAATATTGCACTGTACACAGGTGAGAGATGATGTCTCAAGCCTCCCCTCTGTTCAATGAAGGTTTTTCTAGTTTAACAAAGAAGGTTTTATTCACCCCCGTCTCAAACCATCTGTCTTAGGAATCATGTTGGAAAACTTGTGAAAATGTATCATTAGCATCTCTAACACAATGTCATACAGTCTTTTTTTACTTGTTTATATCAGTTCCAGTAAGTCTCCTTACTATGTTAAGCGCTATAAGATGACATATGTTGTAACTACGCGCTATATAAATAAAATTGAATTGAATTGAATAGAGGAAACCCATTGGTAAATAAAAATTCTCTATAAATCAAAATTTAGCATTGATATGAATAATTTTACGTTAAACTGTATCTTGGTTTATTCCGGTACAATAAACTGCAGAGATCAGCCAGTAGGTGGCAGTAATATACAATAAATGACTGAACAGAAAGATTGCACCAATCTCAGTATCTTCTGGACGCATGAGCTGTCACATAAATTCTTTTATACCTGGAAAGTCTAAATATTTGTCTTCAGCTGTGTTTTCATGTTAGAGTGTGAAATGATTTAACAGGATAAGTCCTTCTTCCATGTTTCTGTGATAGCTGCCAGCAGCAGCAGCACCAGACTGGCAGGCCTACAAAGAAGCCAGTGTTTGCAATACACAGGCTGTTTGTATGAAATGTGGTTAAAGATGATAAACTACCACACTACGATGTTATGACAGAACATGACAGATAATTCAAGGGGAGCTTTAAAGCTAAAGGCCGTGAATTCGACTTATGTCACTGGCGACCGGCGTGACCCTGAACACGGCTATAAAAGTGTGTTGGAACTCATCTCGTCTACCTGCGCTGCCAGGGAGTGGAGTGGAAAGTCTCAACCTTTGCATGCCAGATAAATGCATGTGCTCATGCAACTGAAGCAAGTGATCTGATAACTTTATCACCTATCTGACACCTACACAGAGACACCTATTGTTTCCATGGCTTTATGATTTTAATTCGTCTCACTGGCAGACTGCTGCCCACTCAGGTGTTATCATTAACAGCAGACAACAGTAAACATGGACAGAAATAGACTCAGAGAGCTCAGTAGACTGGACTTTACTTCCCTGATTGTGTACATCAATAAAATCAGTGTTGTTTATTTCGTATAATAAGTGAAGGCAACATCAAATGTTCCAATATGGAATAATGACATTATTTATAACTATAAGCTGCTTACAGTAATGGACAGATTATGAGACAACATGGCCTTGGATGCAGGCATGTAAAAGGAAGCCTATCCTTCCTACACAGAAGCCTCAGAAAGACACAAAATCAACATTTTGCTTTTCTTTATAGTTGTTTTGCACCTCTCTCCATAGCTGTTTTGTGTCTTTTTGTGGTCATTTTGCATTTCTTTGTGGCTCTTTAAGTCAACTTGCTTCTCTTGGCCATTGTTTTACTTCTCTGTGTTGTTTATAGTCTCTTTGTAGTGATTTTTCATCTCTTTAAGGCCATTTTCTCTCTTTTTTACTAATTCATTGAATTTTCAACTTTTCAACAGTCCCCTCATCAAGTGGCTCTAGTTTTTTCTTCTGGGCCTGTAACCAGTAGGCCTGTTCAGTGATGATAAAAGGCTTGTCGAGGTGAGCTGGACCTGGCGATCATCACACAATGCATGCCAGTTAGGTTTCTGTCTGACTTGATCTCGACTTGCTGTGACATGATGCAAACGGAGGCTATGATAACATCATGAGATCAAGGCGGTTGCAGTTTTCGGCGCCAGCGGCTCTGCAGTGAACGCATGGCGTCAGGGCATGATGGGAAACGGCGGACTCTCACCAGATCTAACAGCTGATTGGTTCAGATGCTTACTCAACAATAGGATGTTTGCCAGAAATATTTTTTATTTTAGCTGAGTTTGAGAGATTTAGTCTAATTTTGAACGTTTATTCTGTTAAAACAGAATTCATGTGTGGTTTGTCAGTCAGAGAGGTTGAATACATGAAGATTACAGATCATAAACTGCAAACAATACATGAGTTCTGGTCTCCTGTATATTAACAGTGGGCTGATGAAGTATTTAGCAGAACCAAAACTTCAGTAAGTAAGATGTGAGAAGTTGGAATGTAACATGTGTA
This sequence comes from Chromis chromis, assembly GCA_900302755.1. Classification (NCBI taxonomy): domain Eukaryota; kingdom Metazoa; phylum Chordata; class Actinopteri; family Pomacentridae; genus Chromis; species Chromis chromis. Next base: position 9,293 of record OMNN01096648.1, read on the forward strand.
CAGATGTGAAGCCCTGACAGTGTGAATATCTTACTTATCTAGAGTGAAACTATTGTCCTGTATTTCTCTCTACTGCATTTGACTATTTATTAGTGTTTATTTTTGTGGATCTTAGCTGGTGTATATATAGCTGATGCTGATTTACATGAGAATTCATGTATGATGGAGGTTCAACCAAGTATCACCTGTATGGCAGATGAATAGGGCACCTTGTCATAATGGAAACTATTGGAGACTGTGTGCAAATTGATCAATGTTTCTGATAACACATGAATTAATCAGTGTGTTATTGTAATATACTATGTAGACTGAGGGCTGCTGTTCGTCTTGACTGGCAGCTTTTAACCCCGTCCCCTGCTGCTGTCTGCTCTCAACCGCTTTTCATTTTAAACTAACCTACTGACAAACCTTCTGACGCTGGTAACAGGTTCAGCAGAGGTGGCCAGTCAAATACCATGGGGTGGGGGTGGGGTTATGGTTGGCACCCACACCCCTAGCCCTGCCCCTGGACACAGTCATTGGTCTTTATTGTTTTCTCTCTTAGTTGGAGTTGGATACCAAAAAAAAGCCTTCATTTTAATACCATCCTACTGCAAATCTCTCTGTCATGCATTTTCTAAAACTGGGTTTACTTCTTACTCCTACTAAATCCAGACATACTCAAATACTCAATATAATCTGTCTCTGAACAATCATGCCAATGCATGTGTGGACTCCAAATATCAGGGGCTATAATAATAATGCTGAGGGAGTGGGACAAACAGGTCACTAGTTCACACGCTGATAATAATCTTCTCAACACTGCATGTAATGTCCTCCTCACTTGCAAATCCCCAAATCATCTTAAAATGTCCAGGCACGGTGGCGAGAAGGGGGCTTTAAAAGCTGACATTACTGCTGTCAACTACTATAGCAGCTCCATATGGCAAACAGCCTAGTCCAGCCTGAGAGTGAAAACCCCCGGGGCAGAGTTTGTACTTAGGCCTTACACTTTTGAAAAGCCTGCCGGAATTATGAGTGGCTTATTATTGTGTATCGTGCTAGTGTAGTTTCACATACACAGTGCTGAAGAAAACTTGTATTAATTTTATTTGAATCAGTGCCAGTGCCACAGCTGGTCAGCAGAGGCCACAGTGTGAATGTCTCAGTGGGTTACATTACTGGTAAATGTCAAAAGGATGAATAGATGCACTGGAGCGGGATGATATCTTTCTGAACCAGAATACATTCCAGATGAGGGGGCTAGAAAGAGGACAGCAACACTGATGTAACAGCATCTGTTTAAGGCAGTCCGTGACAAAAATGAAGGCCGAGAGGAGCCAGATTGAAGAGGAGAGCTTAAGTGGTTCTCTGAGTGCTGAAAGTCCAAATGTGGAGCAGACAGCGCACCAGACCGTGGCTAACGCGCTGTTAAAGATCTTGCTGGGCTGCAGCAGAGTGCTGCATGCACTGCACCCCAGGTTCCTCTCTGAGAAATGAAATCATCAGCTTCCTCTTCACTGCGTCTTCAGATCAACTGACACATGCACATCATCTGCACCTCCAGAGCAAGAGAGACATTGAGTTGGCGTTTATCTAAACCCACGGGCTGACTCACTGCCATGGCTCTGGTGTTTTGATGAATTCCCTTTTGGTCATAAGGGGAAGATGCTAATTTTGTACAATGAACACTTCAAATGAATGTTTAAATCATAGCCCAGATGACAACATCATTTAACCGCATCTGGATGGACAAGATCACCCAAGAATAGGATATCAAAGAAGATAAATCCTTCAGTGAGCTTGTTTTAGCCAATTTCAATTAATTTCTCTGACTCCTGTTTTAATAAAAAACAACCTTGCAGTTGGTTGTTATGTGCGCTGATGAAGAGCTCCGTTCTTTTTACGACATTTACGTTTTCCTGGTTTCCTTTTCAAACCAAGTGTCAATGAATGCAGTTCTCAGATCGTCAAAGCCCTCGAAGCATCGCAGATGAAGAAACAATCTGTGATTTCGACTGTGTGAGGAAGCAACAACAGTTCTGCCAAAATTCTAACTTTGCCTGATATTCACTGTGATAAATTACTCATCACGAGAAAGTTTCAGGTCTGCAAGCTCATTATCATACTGCACTGGCAGACATGTAGGCAAAAAAAAAAAAAGTAGAAACACCGGCTGCCAAGTTTGGTGGAAAGGCGGAAATACACAAGAATCTGAAACATTGAAAATAATGTAGGTCAACAGTGGCCTAATGGTAAAACTACATTATGTGACAGTTTTTAACACATTTTCCTACAAATAAGACATTTCAGTTCATAAAATAAGCTATAGCCTTCGCCACTGTCAGTTTTGCTACTATGACAGATACCTTATGGTGGCTGATGTCAGCTAATGTAAAGTGTCTGCTCACTGACAAAATGACTCATAGCTATTCATGTTACCTTTACACGATATTATCGCAAATCCAGCACATCACAGGCACTTTTATCAAGAGGTTAAATGGTACATGTTTAAGAGTTTTAAAGACATTATGCAAATGTGGGAATGATAAATATGTAACTGGAACCTGCAGCCATTTCACTTAGCTTAGCACAAAGACTGGAAACAGCTCAAAAAACAGTTCAAAGCCAAGATTATACCTCTTTTGTATAATCGGTACCAGACCCGCTGTGTAACAAGGTTACTTTGCCATTTTGTTGGGTGTTTATGTGCCAGACTACTTCTTCACTATGCTAAACAAAGCAGCTGCTGGCCCCAGCCATGTATTTATTGTCAAAGTGGCATCAATCCTTCGTCCAACTTGTGGCAACTGTATACCCAAAATGACAAAGTATTCCTTTAAATGTCACGTGTTGATCCTTTAAACATCAGACACAAACACACAGAAAACAGCCATTTCAAAAGGAGAACTGTGGCTCCAATACTGTCACTTCAGAAAATGTTTCAGTTCCTGCAGTACTGCTGCCATTTTCTATTTTTATAGTTGACGCAAATTCACATGTTGAACCCTTTAGACAGTGACTGAACAGCTCCCTCTAGTGGAGAACCTGCAGCCAATTAAACATGTGTCTCTTAAAATACACAGACCACAAAAATATTCTCATTTTTTAATAATTGCATTTTATTAATTGAAAACAAAACAAACAAAAACAAAAAAACAAATGCAAATAAAAAAAGAGCAAAAACAAAACAGTATCATTAGGTAAGACAAGGCGAGAGACACTTAAATAAGAAGAGTTCCATGTTGGTGAGGGCAAAGGTGGAGGTGGGTTGATGTGGGAGGAGGGACAGGGAGGGAGGGTGTTGTTGGATGTGACATCTTGGATTATATACACTGTTTCTCACTGCAGGACTGGCAGGCCCCGTAAAGGGAGGGGGCTCAAAGTAGCAGGTCGGAGACACTGAAACACCAGAGAGAAAGGCACTATCCAGAGAGAACAAGAAAACAGAAACCAATAACACAAACACAGTAAACAAACACACACTGGACCAGACCAAAAATTAAAATGTTTGACAAAAAAAGTGCTTGACCACACGCCACATTGGACAAAAAAAAAAGAAAAGAAAAACAAAAATCTTTTACATCATTTAAGCTGATCTCTCAACTTTTAGCATAAAAGACAATCTCTCAGTTTTCTGAAGTGTGCCAGCTGCAGATCTGCACTGGTGATTACACAATGTGATTATCCAAACTCACCCTCTTTGCTACGTGCAGGTATAACAAGGAGGAGAGTGTCTGTGTATGCATGCATGTAATGAATGTGTTTGAGTATGCATGTTAACTACCTGTACATATCCTCAGACACCACTCTCTCTATAAATGAATATTGACAACATTTCTTTTTCAGCATGTCTTTTAAAATCCCTTGCATGGTTGTGTAGTTCAGTTCTCCGACCTTGCTTCCCTCATGTTTATGTCTATAGACTCAGTCAGCTACATTCACTGCCCAAGTAAAATGGCTGCAATAAATATATTGGCTTTCAAAAGGCGGCCGACCTTTTATACAGGGCTTCATAATACAGCTTTTGCAGCATTCATGGCTCTACTTGCTGGTCAACATTAGCATACTGACAGTTTTCTCAGAGAACTAACTTTACTTTTCTTGCATTATAGACAAGAGAAACCTTTTCAAATGGAACTTGTGACCCCTTAAATGTCATGCTGTATTTATCTGAGAGCCCTCAGATAATTTTTGAAATAAAAAAGGAAAAAAACAAACTTGACAATTCAGCACATTCTAGAGCTACTAGGTCTTATCCAGACTAACAGAAGATTGAACATAATTTACAAATGGAAAAAAAACACAATTTGTGATGAGAGGTAAAACAGACAAACACATACAAATATATAATATATATTCTTAAAAAATGGATTCTCTCTATACTTGATTTATTTATACAGCCAGTGGCTGATGTACAATGCTCACGTGCCAATGATCTTAAACATGGAAACTTGTTGTATTGTTGATGGCATCATTTTTTTTTCTCTTCTTTTTTGTAAATTTTTAAAACCATTTCTGCTTTTTTATATTTTTTTCTTTTTTTCTTTAAAACAGAGTTAGGATTTATTGGTAGGCATTTCATTTAGGTGATTAAAACAACATGCGGCAAAGAAAGAAAAACAAAAGAAAGGCAGAATGTTAAGAAGTTAAGGAGAAGACAGAAGCAGCTGTGGGAGTGGTAGAAATCATTTGGTTATCTTCACGGTTGGTGCACTATGCTTAGTTTCTCTGCATTTAGATTTCCCTCAAAGACAGTTCAATCCTCACTGAGGCGTTCACTAGGGAGGTGAACATTCTCAGCACAAATAAAAGTTGATTTTGCTCAGCTGCCACCCACATAGCGACGCCTACGACAGCACTACTCCTGTTATATCTCTCTCTCTCTTTCAGTTGTTTGCGTTCTTCCTGTCTGCTCCTGTTATTGTGGGATGGCCAAGAGAGGTGGAGGGGTGGTTGGGGGGTTGGAAGGGGGCTGATGAGATCAAGAACGATGATGATGATGGTGGTGGTGGTGGTGGTGGTGGTGATGGTTGCTGTTGTGGCTGTTGTTTACATGGTCTGACTGTTTACATGTTCCGATTGACGGGCGTGACGTAGTTGCGAGGGAACATGCCCGTTTGGCCGTGGCAGCCTCCCTTCCACCAGTTGGGGTCAGAGTTGTCCAGGACTTGAATGAAGTCACCGCGTCGGAAACCCAGCTCTCCTTCCTCCTGGGGGTCAAAGTCAAAGAGCGCCTGCACATATGTGGGATGCTGAGGGAGCAAAAGATGAAAAGAGATTTTAAAATCGGGAAAAGTAACAGAGGTACAAGGCAACAGACTAACAATACTAAAACTCACTGAAATGTCCACATTGATTTCTGAACAACTGTATGCAATATTCTGGCATGCGACAGCCAGTGAAGAAAAACATCTTACTTCTCCTACAATTTAATTTGTTGCTCAAAATCTTATCTCATACTTAACCTAGGAAAATGTGCTCCTATGTGATATTATTAAAACGTCTTGCTAGAAGAGATCATATAGTGATTCCTCTCTCTTTCACACAGTGTACCTCACTCTGTCCCTCCCACTACCTACCACACACAGCTCTCTGTCTGTCTTTCTCTCTGTCTTACCTGCAACTTCTTCTCATGTCTTTAGTTTCTGAGTGGTTTTGGTCACATTTCCTCTCTCCTACACCTGCTGCTGTCCCTCAGTCTTGCAGTCTGCAGCCGCCCCTCAGTCTTGCAGTCTGCAGCCTCACCGCAGCTAACGTTAACGACTTTTCTGTCCTCATTCTACTGTCTGATCATTTTCAAATGAAAATTCAGTCAAGTATCAATGCAGCTGGAAGTAAATATGCACTGGTCTCATTTGGAAGAGGTAGTAAATTACACAAATAACCTTAACTACAAGCTTTATTTCTCAGCTCTGTCACGTTAACTTAGAACTGTACATCCCTAGGTCACAGGTGTCTGCTTACTGAAAGTTAATCATTACCTTACAACCAGTCAGAATAAAGAGTTTTCAACTGCCATAGTAGCAAACAAACTCTTTTTAAGTTTCTCTGGAAATCAAGCGCAGTGTGTTGCGTCAGTAGTTCTTTCTCAACAATCTTCGAAAGAAATTCACAACTCAGAAGACCATAACAGGTCACCTCTGCTTTGGGCTGAACAGCAGTGAACAGCCTTCTGACATCTGCTATTTTACTGGCAGCAGTACGTTTTAAGTAATAACATGTGTAATATACAGGTGGTAGCTAAATAACTATTATTATTATTTTATTATTCTATCAATAAGATGAACACAAATAGCATCACTTCAAACAACACTATTGATTCTTTATTGATAGTAATAAAGGATTCTCACTGCATCTACTATCCCAGAGCCTGATCATAAACACATTAAATTAGATTTATATGTTAACTGGCTCACCCATTATGTTTTTTCTGTATTAGTGTTGCATTAAGTTTACAGTAAAACAATGACAACATGTTGCTTCCTTTTGTGGCTTGTGGTATGTGTCTCGGGGGTAAACCAGCATGCTAAATGGGGTGCAAGAAAGGTGTATCTTTGTATATTCAAATGAATTCTCAGATGTTACAGTGCATACACTTGACTGATTTAACACCCAGCCTCTGAAGCTACAAGATAAATATATCTTTAAGTTATATTTCACTCATGTCGTCAGAATTAAATGTAATTATTATAATGTTAAAGAATGTGTTTAACATGGCTGTGTTTTGCAGAAATCTATCATCTAAGGATGTGATGATGGTCTTTTAACTATGAAGTTATTTGAACTTTAATGGCAAAATATCACTCATTCAATTCATTCCTTTCTCATTCTGGTTCTCCCTTCTTATAATCCAGTTACATTCATCTAAAATTTACCATCACCTGCCTGTACTGACAAAGAATCTTCTTCAGGGACTTATTTCTCAACAGGCATTATTGCAGAGAGCATTTGCTATAGCATGTTTGCATGTGGTTAAGCTGACAAATAACTAGTTCTGCAGTATTATTCACTTTCGCTCTGCCACCACTTATCTAGATATGAGTTGAGGGCAAACATCTGTATGAGCATGTGTGGTTCTACTAAGTTTGAAAGGTGCATGGTTAAACACACGTTCACATTTAAGTTTATATACTTTCATCACATCTTACCTGGGGGACCTGCTCTATGTCTCGCAGAAAGATTTGCTGATTGCGGGAGACTGAGGTGGAGCGGTGGTAGTCCACTAACTCATTGAGAGAGTTAAACTTCACCACCCATAGGAAATACTTTCCAGCCCCATCACGAAGGACCTTAAAATGCTGGACGTCATTTCCAAACCTGGGAAAGGTCACACAGACAAAAACTATGAGGAGGGGAGCTACAGCAACAGAGAGTAAAGAGGTTTCTGATATCTAGTTGCTTTGAAGGCAGAGCACATATTCAAATAAATGTAATGTAACACACAAACCTCACTCGTCAAATAGGCGTGTCTTGGACAGCTTAGTAAGTGTTAGTCAAATGAATCAGCATGCTAGTAACAGACTGACATTCAATACTAGCTGAGTAAGTGTAATCGGGACAGTCCAGACAGTAATTAAGATCCATATCTTGGCATCAAATTTACATGTACCCTGCTGTCCTTCCTAATTTGGGGAAGGACAGAATGAACAAAGCCAGATAAGAGGAAACAAGCTCTGTATGTGTCAGCTAAAAAAGTAAGTAGTTGAAGGGCTCAAGTCCAACACACAATACAGAAAATCATAACAGGCAAACACTGGTCACTAGAGGGCATCACTGAGACTGCATGAGATTAAGGAAGTGGCTTTGCTGATGACTCAAACATACCAAGTATGGAAACTTGTGAACCTGATCAGTTGTAAGGAAACTGCATGCTGATATACAGATAATATTAAACTGTCCTTATAAAGTGTGACTCATGTTCTCCACATGTGTTACATTTGTGTGGTGCTACTTACTTCACAGAGAGGGAGAAGTCCCCTGGTGCACTCTCGCTCTCTCTGATGAGGAAAGCCCCATCGTGCCGCTGTTTGTTTAGCATCTCCTCTGCTTTGGCACGGGGAATCTTCCCAAAGAACCACCTGGAGGATCAGCAAAATAGGTGTAAGTGTGAGATGACCAAGCTAAACCAAAGCCATCAGTTTGACTTTGGGTTATCTACAAAAGGTTATCAGTTCAGCTAAACTGCAAGTCTCAAATCCCTCAATCGTCACACCTCCAGCTGGCCGACAGGTGTGAACTGAGGAGACAGCAGCGCTAGCCACTGATCCACCAAGCTGTTGAATGGCGGTGAATGAGCTGAATTATACACAAATGTCACTCATCATTTACTTTTACTGGTTATTTGGCCATGAAGAGAGAGTCCATTGTTGACCAAACAAAAACAGACCCAATACTTGAACACACCAGGAAGCATGGAAAAAGTTACACAAGCACTGGTCAGTCATGAACTTACATTGTCCATCCATATACAAGGAAGTAGATTAGTCATTATCAAAGTTACTGGCAAACCCAACATCAAAAGTAAATATTTGGATCCATTATTTTTCATATTTGTACTCTCACGCATTTATGTGTAAAAGTTCATAAACTGAGAAGGAGCAAAAATAACAGATTCAATCTATCTCTGTATGTTTTCAGCTGCTTTTAAGTGGCATACAGTTATTTTAGGTGCATATAATGCTACAAATATATCACTGTGAGAAAGTCCTGACAGAGGGAATGAGTGAGAGTTATAAAGATGGATAGAGAGATGCAGAGACAAATGGGAGACAAAGCGAGTGAAAGCTTTCTACTTGTGTAAATAATTAAAAAGTACAGTCAGCCAAAAGATGACATCTTGGCTCCTTTACACAAAGGTGAAAATCAATAATGAAATGGCCAACTCTTAATCCGCTTTGTATCTGTGCTTGGCACGATAGCAAGCCTGCGCGCTGAGTCTCTTTCCCCATTTGATAAACGTGATAGCAGAGCAATTAATGGAGCCAAGGAAACAGGAGGAGAATGACTAGCATTACTATCAGCTGCATTCACACGCACATACACCTCTGTGAGAAGAGGGAACCTGGATTCATGCGGTGATGCTGATGCTTTCCAACTCGTTTTGGCCGATACAGTATATGCACATATTTTGTTTTCTACCATATTGCAGATAACCTCAGGTATCTCCTGCAGTTGAATTCAAATATTATTATGCCTATTTCTATTATCACATTCACTTGGCAACATTAGGAAACATGCTACATTTATTTGTTTTTAAACAAAACTGTAAGCTTTTAGTGTTGTTTTAATGTTCATTTTGATTTGATTTAGACATTTCATTTTCTAGCCTTCATCAGCCAATGCAGATGATGATTCAGATATTATTATACACCTCTACTCTAATGGTGGGTTCACACTACAGGACAATCAGGCTGATTTTTGGATCTTTTGGATTTTTACGATCAAGGCCCGATTGTCTGATTTTGCAAACGACATGGTGTCCGGTCCGATCCGCTCAGAAGACCTCGGAAGGAGAGATCGTAAATAATGAACATGTTTAATATTTGCGATCTCTCCTTCCGAGGTCTTCTGAGCGGATCGGAC
>OMNN01096648.1:18876-32626 GCA_900302755.1 Chromis chromis
GCATTACTATCAGCTGCATTCACACGCACCTACACCTCTGTGAGAAGAGGGAACCTGGATTTATGCGGTGATGCTGATGCTTTCCAACTCGTTTTGGCCGATACAGTGTATGCACATATTTTGTTTTCTACCATATTGCAGATAACCTCAGGTATCTCCTGTAGTTGGATTCAAATATTATTATGCATATTTCTATTATCACATTCACCTGGCAACATTAGGAAACATGCTACATTTATTTGTTTTTAAATAAAACTGTAAGCTTTTAGTGTGACAGGCGTCATCATCCTGTCAATGTTCATTTTGATTTGATTTAGATATTTAATTTTCTAGCCTTCATCAGCCAATGCAGATGATGATTCAGATATTATTATACATCTCTACTCTAATGGTGGGTTTACACTACAGGATAATCAGGCTGATTTTTGTCCCGATCTCCCCATTACGATCAAGGCCCGATTGTCTGATGTTTGCAAACGGCATGGTCCGATCTGCTCGGAAGGCGAGATCGTAAATAATGAACATGTTTAATATTTGCGACTAGGAATCCTGCAGTGTGTGTGGTTCTCCGAGAGGAGCCGAGCACGCACAGTGTGTAATGTCACATGTACCGGAACAAAAGCCAATCAAGACGCGAGCTGACTCAGCTGACTGACAGAAGAGGAAGTAAAAAGTAAAAAGTAACGGCGTTATAATGATGGGAAGAGTAATCAATTAGCCCTGCTCTCCAAGCTATCTGTAATACTTGTGACAATTTTTACTGACCTCCAACTCACGCTGTAATGCATACAGCCCACATTCATGCCATTTGTTAACACTGAAGTCACATTTGACTACGCGAGACTTGGAATATTGAGAATCGGTTAGTGTGTGGTGAGCTCCGTAGTGCACACCACACACTATAAGATCAGAAGAGAGAAATCTTGTGCGATCTGTCTTTTTTGATCATCAAGTGTGTGGTCTCTAAATCTGTGAAGGTTTGAAGAATCCTGTAATGTGTGCCAGCCTTAAAGCACTCATGCTGTTCCACAACTCTTACTATTAGATTGTTAAACAAACCTAAGCATTAGCCACAAAACATAATTACTGTTGGGTAGGAGAAAAGCTCCATGTACGAACAAAGAAACTGTGACTTTGAGCTGATCCATACTCTATTGTGCCCTGCTATACAGCACAGCTGTGTGTGCATGTCTATTGGGACGTGTGGGTGCCTGGTGCTTTGGCACTTCATTGTCATCACAATGGGAATACTCCAGCCACATCACTGCTCTGTCTCTGTGTTTTAGTGAAATTTAAAATAAAAACATATTCGACCTAGATACAACAAACTATGCCAAACCATTTCACGAGGATCAGAAACCCCATGGATGGCACCATTCTGAATCTCTAGTGATTTTGGGTTCAACTGTGATCTAGCCTCGGTGGTAATTTGGTGTGCTGAAATAAAAGCCATACATAATTTTATTCACTGCAGAGCTTATACTATGAGAAGCTATTACAGGAAGTGTTGAGCTTACATTTACTAGCAATCTTTTTTGGCAAAACACTGCTTCTGTGATAAGATGTACACAAGAAACTGTTTTATTAAGTGCATATAAAGACATCAACTGCAACGATACACTTGATTAGTTCTGTAGTTTGCTGCAGTTATATGTACCACCACACTTCCAACTATATTAAAAACCTCAAGTAGCTCTTCATTGGCAACTTTGTGCTGTTTGTCAAATTCATGATGCAACAAAACAACAACCAGCAGAAGAGCCTGAGGATTGGAGGACTTGTTGTTCAGCCTGGGCAGAGACAAGCATACACAGCTCTCTAGCTGTGACATACATAGTCAGTGACCTTATTGTGTGTGTGTGTTTACATATTTAAAAAATATTAGCTGGGGCCACCGTTTAGCTCACTGAGTTAAGCCGATACCACATGGGCTCAGTCCCTTAGCAGCGGTCATGAGTTCGAGTCCGGCTCAAGACCATTTGCTGCATGTCACTCTCCTGTCTCCCCCATTTTCACTCTGTCTATCTATCCAATAAAATGGACCCCACCAATTACATTCATAAACTGTCACCCTTCCATGGAACACTATTTTTGTAATACAGAGCCTCACTTCAATACCAGATAGCAGGAAGTCACCTTAACAGATCCTTTCTTGTGTAGAAAGGCCAGGCCCTGCACATGCACTGCCTTTTAAATGGCACAGCCTTTCCTGCTCTCTTAAATGGGGTCGGAATGCTAAATCCCTGACGAGAGGGTAAAATTAAAGTAATGATCAGTGTAAGTGGTCAAATTTACCTCTTAGGAAAATGTAATTTAACAATTAACTAGAATATCAACATACACACCTCAGCCTTCAATGTGCTAATCAAATCCAGTGATTTTAATAAGAAGGACATGTTTTGTTAATAAAGAGCACTTTCAGCGTTTTATCCAACCAGGTAGGATGCTTAATTGTATGGTAAGTGCGACCTTTGTATACGTTTCGTGTTAAACTATGTATAAAAGCTATAACACTCTTGAGAACCTTCATCATGATTACAGGAGTTGCAGTTGTATTGATGTATGAGGCCCAGCCATGAATTGATTCCCCATAACGATAATAAAAGACATCACTTGAGTCGAGTATTATTGTCACGATATAACAGACAGCAGAGAAAATCTCAAAGTAAAGCCCAATACAATAACAACCACCAGCATCGATAGCACCGCAGCAACGATGCGCTGAGGTCAATACTGAACTAAATGTAAGAGAGGTAATCTGGCACTGAGTGCAGGTCCAGAGATTCTCTAAGGATCCTACCAGGCGTTGTCTAAAGTGGTTTAACTCATAAACCCTTTCTCTCTCTCTCACAGTGCGGGCGAAGACATCACATACAATAACCTCTCATTAGAGTAAACAGAATGTTCGACTAAACCTGGGATATTGACAGTTAACCCTCTGAACCCCAAAACCCACCAGCAAGTTAGAAAGAAATTTAGCAAAAATGACTCCACTTATGAGCCAGGTATTGCAAAAAATATGAGAACTATTAGATATTTTACTAATTAAATCAAAATCACTTGATTCTACCGTTTCCTCTAACCAAACTCTGGAAAAACCTACAATTCTGCACTACTTGGCACAACCATGAAAGGACTAGTGGCTCAACTGCAAACAACAGTCAAGTGTCTGAACTGGCATGAACTGCAGTCTGTCTTTACACAGAGCAGAAATTATGGGAACAAATGTAACATGTAGGTAGTATCAAGTATGTAGAGCCAACACTTTTTTCCCAACATTGGCAACAGCTGAGGATACTTGGAACACTGTAAATGTTGATTCCAGTTGTTTGTAAAATAAATAATAAAAGAAATTGAAACTTTCTATTTTTATGATTTATGGCACTGTGACTTTGTTATACGACATGAAAGACATTTCTGGGTTGTTTCCACTTCTATCCATGGTGGTGTTGTATCCATAAAAGTTTATTTTGCAGGGCCGCTGTTTAGCTCGCTGAGTTAAGCCGTTACCATGTGGGCACAGTTCGCCAGCAGCGGTCATGAGTTTGAGTCCGGCTCAAGGCCGTTTGCTGCATGTCTCTCTCCTCTATACCCCCTTTCACCCCATCTCTCTCTCTCTCTCTCTCTCTCAATAAAAATGGGAAAACTCCCCAAAGAAATACTTTAAAAATAAGTTTATTTTGCAGTAAAGAATGAGCCTGTAGTCAATAAAAATGTGACCGGAGCAAAAAACATCCAGAAACTGCTAGGAGTTCAGAGGGTTAAGACCAGACCAGTACCAGTCAAAAGTCTGGACACACCTTCTCATTCAATGTTTTTTATTTCTTTTAATTCTTTTCTTTTCTTTCTTTTTTTTTTTTTTTTAAAGATTTATTTTTGGCCTTTTTTTTTATGCCTTTATTAGATAGGACAGTGGATAGAGACGGAAACGGGAGAGAGTGGGGAAGGACATGTGGTAAACGCCCGAGGTCGGAATCGAACCCGGGACAGCCACTACGCCTTAGCACTTGGGTCACGCGACATAACCATTAGGCTATCGGGGCGCCCCTAATTCTTTTCTACATTGTAGATTAATGCTGAAGACAGCAAGACTATGAAAGGACACATATGGAATGGATTCTTTAAAGTAGCCCCCTTTTGCTTTCATGACAGCTTTGCACACTCTTCTCTCAATCAGCTTCATGAGGTCGTCTCCTGGAATGGTTTTGAATTAACAGATGTGACTTGTCAAGAGTCAATTTGTGGAATTACTTGCCTTCTTAATGTGTTTGAGACCATCAGCTGTGTTGTGCAGAGGTAGAGTGAGTACACAGTGGATAGCCTATTTGACTACTGTTGTAATCCAAAGTATGGCAAGAACCACTCAACTCAGTAAAGAGAAACGACAGTCCGTCATTACTTTAAGACATGAAGGTCAGTCGATCCGGAAATCTTCAAGAACTTTGAATGTATTTTCAAGTGCAGACGTAAAAAACCATCAAACGCTATGATGAAACTGGCTCTCATGAGGATCGCCCAAGGAAAGGAAGACCAAGAGTTACCACTGCTGCAGAGGATAAGTTAATTAGAGTTACCAGTCTCAGAAACAGCAAATGAACAGAACCTCAGATTAAAGCCCACATACTTCTTCACAGAGTTCAAGTAGCAGACAAATCTCAACATCAACTGTTCAGAGGAAACTGCGTGAATCAGGCCCAGATGGTCGAACTGCTGCAAAGAAGCCACTACTGAGGATGAACAACAAGAAGAAGGGAATCGTTTTAGATTTTTGATTGCAACTGCCGAGGAGGAGGTGTGATGGTGTGGGGGAGCTTTGCTGGTGACATTGTTGGTGATTTACTCAAAATTCAAGGCACACTTAACCAGCATGGCTACCACAGCATTCTGCAGCACCATGCCATCCCATCTGGTTTGCGTTTACTGGGACCATCATTTGTTTTTTAACAAGACACACCTCCAGGCTATGTAAGGGCTATTTGACCAAGAAGGAAAGTGATGGAGTGCTGCGTCAGATGACCTGGCCTCCACAATCACCCGACCTAAACCCAATTGAGATGGTTTGGGATGAGTTGAACCGCAGAGTGAAGGAAAAGCAGCCAACAAGAGCTCAGCACCTCTGGGAAGTCCTTCAAGACTGTTGGAAAACCATTCCAGGAGACTACCTCATGAAGCTGATTGAGAGAATAGAAGAGCGTGCAAAGCTATCATCAAAGCAAAAGGGGGCTACTTTGAAGAATCTAAAAAATAAAAAAAATTCTGGTTTGTTTAACACTTTTAGATAATTCCATGTGTGTTCATTCATAGTTTTGATGTCTTAAAACACAATGTAGAAAAGAATTTAAATAAATAAAAACCATTGAATGAGAAGGTGTGTCCAAACTTTTGACTGGTACTGTATGTCCATATACTTTTTTTGGGTACAGAGACAGAGAGAAAAGAAAACAATGGTTACCAGAATGTGATTAGCAGTTTGATATGTATACACTTTCACATAATACGTAACCAATACGGTGTATGCAATACTTACGGATGGGCTTTCATCTCTATGTAATTCTTGGGGATGAAGCCGTCTTTTCCATTTAGCTCTGCCTTGTACCAGTTCTGATCGCACTCTTCATTTAATACCTAGTGTGGACAAAAAGAGATTTAGGTGAGTGTCAAATAAAAACGTTAACGATGGAAAGCATCTCTCTAAATTGACGTTTACGGCAGTTGGTTTAATTGGTTTAATTTCCTGTGACCTTGGAATGTGTATGTCCTGTGAGGTAGTTAGAGAGCTGTTAGGTAAATATCCGGAAACTACAAACCAACAGCGGAGCAAATCAGCATGCAAATACAATAAAATTTCAAACTCAATTGGAAAAAAACTACAAAAAAAATAAATAAAAACCCACAAGAAATGCATCCATAAGTAACCTGTCATTTGAGCCTTTAAGACTAATTCACCAGTACAACATAGTGATCAAGACAGCTGTGAGGGCACTCATGTCTGACAAAGTACGGCTACAGAGCAGGTGTGTTGGGCTAGTGATGCATCCATGTGTGTCAAAGTCAATATAAATGTGCCACTTGGTCTATGTGGTTGCGTGCTTATATGAGATGGGTCATGCTCAAAATTACCCTTCATGCTCTAACAGCTGTCTGGCTTGTTGCATTCATAATTCAAAATGCTAGATTTTTCGCCTTGAGTTGAATTATAAAAATGTCCCTCCTAAGTGATTGACTTGTCACTCAATATGATTTATTACTCATCATAATAGCAAAGTCTATGTTGATCATTTGTAAAGTAAAACTAAATGCAGGTTAAATCATCGACAACGAAACATGCAACAGCATCAATGAGGGAAAGTAGGGAGCTCCATCTTTCCTCAGAGTACATTACGCATTAGATAAATCTTTCACAACATTTCTGCTTTTCAGCAACATTTCATTCATCATTGATCCTCTTCGTTCCGGTCGGAACACAGGGCCCGCACTGCAGATCTCCATCTCGCTCTGTCTTGGGCTGTTCTCTTGGCTTCACCCCAGGTCATGTTGGTGAACTTGAGTTCTGCCTGTAGTGTTCTTCTCCAGGTGGTGACTGGTTGTCCCCTCTTCCGCTTCCCCTGTGGGTTCCAGTCCGAGGCGTGGAATGTGGGCCTGTCCTCTACGCAGGGTGTGTCCAACCCAACCCCACTTCCTCATCTGGATGCTCTTGGTGATTGGGTCTTGCTTCGTCCGGCGCATGAGTTCCTCGTTGGACGACAGGATCTGGCGAAGACAGGTGCTGATGAAGACTTGCAACTTGCTGTCCAGGCTCTTCGTGCGTCTCCAGGTCTCCGAACCGTACAATAACACGGACTTGACGTTGGCTTTGAACAGTCTTAGCTTGGTGTGCAGACGGAGGTTTTCGTTTCTCCACACTAGTCTGAGGGTGGCAAAAGCATGACGCGCCTTGCTGATCAAGGCCAGCAACATTTAGGCATGTAGAAATTTAAAGGGGAAACTGTGCAACAGCATTGAGTCAGGCAGCTTTTATTAAAAGGGCACAACAAAAATCATTCCATAATATAAGCTTGATTTATGGCCTCCACAGAACAGCAAGGTATGAGGACAGAAGTAAAATGAAAAAGAAGTGATACACATGTTGCACAACCATGCTGTCACTTGTTTGATTCTTTGAGCAGCTTGCAGTAAAGCAGGGCTAGTATTAATCCCGCCCCTTCTCGTCAAGTCAGAATCCCATGTTAAAGAATGACTCATTTCTACTTTTAAAAATTAAATGAGTCAAGTCAGTTTAAGACATTTCTTTCGCAATTTACGATCATATTTCCTCTGCATGAATTCAGGTGAAAAAAAACATGTTTGGCTTAACATGTCACATTCCTTAATGTGGACTCACTGAACTTTTTGTCCAGAAAGAACTGAAACAAAAACCATCACACAAAAAAGACAACTGATCCTTGATGCCACTTAAAACTCTTTACTTTTCACACTCAACTCAGCATATCAAAGAAGCGACTACTATTTTTCTAAATCATTTTTTTTTTTTTATTTCACTTCCCTCTATCTCTCCCTTTAAATTCATAATTTACCCAAGGCCCATCCCAAGACAGCTGTCCTATTGGTCCCTGTGCTGTGTGAGTGACCTGGGTCTATTTGCTTCAGTGAGCCTGCAGAATGCCAGCTGTCCCTCGTCTTCCCAGCTGCTAATCCTGCACAAGACCAGCATTACTGGATGAGGGAGTGGCTTTGGACCAAAGACAAAAGTAGGCTGCAGTCAGGAGTGGGAAGGTAGATGTGTCTATATTTATGTGAAAACTCTAATACACAGAGCAGGGAATACCAGTTAGGATGAGCATGTTTAACATTGTTAATGCTATCTGAACCAAGACTCAAACACGGGGTCTTAGCCTCTGGGCTGTATGTTGACACACCAAACCAACCTTTAAGAGCAAGCACCTACAAAAGCAGAATGATCCATTACTGTGTGGCTTTGCTGCCGTCATGCAGTTCTCTGCAAATGCACTGCTACTGTCAGCCCAGGGGCATTTGCTTATGAGGCATAACAAGACAAGACGAGTGTACAGCCAGGCAAGCCGCTTTGTGAGCTTGTATTTAGTCACAGCAGTACTCTGCCATGTTAGCATGCTAATATTTGCTTATCTTTACTAACAGAACAGAACATAAATTTCATTACACCACCAAAAATATTAACCTTAAATTGGTATGAAAGTCAGCTACATGGTCAAGGAACCATACCACGAATAAATGTAGAAAATTCTGGCAATCCATCAGGTGAAAACTTGAATTAAAGGAAAAGTCAGAAGATCAATAGTCAGTGGAATTTATCTTCTTGGTATTCTGAGTATTTGGAGCAAATTTCTTGACTGCTGTCAAAATACCTCACCATGAATCACAAAAGTCAACTTTATGACCATGCTAGAGAAAAAAGTCATGGAGGTGTCAACGAAATTATAGAGAAGATCCTCTAGGGACCATGCCCATACATAAATTAATGGCAATCAATCAAATAACTTATTAGGTATTTTTTCCAGAAGAAAAGTGGCAATTGACTGAAATGGCTATCCAACACTTGCATGGATAAAAAACGAAGAGGTGAAAAATGAAGAAACTACCGTCATTTTTGTCATAGCCGACCTTTAGTGACTTTGCTTTCACCAATGCCCTCCAAGAAGTCAACATGCATGAGCCAAACTGCTGTTAGTTAGAGATGTGCATGGTTAACCTAGGCTCGATAGTCAGCACCAGAAATAGTTAAAATATCTATATTTCATGTACAACCCCTGATGCATCTAAGATGTTAAACAAGATGTGAACCGCTAAGGTGGAAACTGAAGAGGATGACGTCAGAAAACCAGTGTGGTTTGGCTTTATTTTGAATTAGAAAGAGGAAATAAGGTTGCGTCTAGACTTTGTCAGATTTAGTTGGAAAATGAAACATTGACTGTGGCAATGCGTAACTACATTCAACAAAAAAGAAGTTTTAAATGTCACTTGTACACTTCAATGTGGTGAGTTGTTATGTTTTGCAGGACAACGTTCAACAGTCATATGCAAGAGAGTGGCACACATTTCAGCGATACTTAAGGTAACATATGGTCACTGAAGAATGTGATTAACCGTTTCAAATGGCTCTTATAAATGCACAATATTTTTTCAGACAATTTTTACCTATATTGATTAAATTGTGCTTAATTTCCATAATATAAGCCTGATTTATGGCCTTCACAGAACAGCAAGGTAT
Source organism: Chromis chromis (assembly GCA_900302755.1). Lineage (NCBI taxonomy): Eukaryota > Metazoa > Chordata > Actinopteri > Pomacentridae > Chromis > Chromis chromis. The sequence continues at coordinate 28,124 of OMNN01096648.1, forward strand.
GAAGACAGAAGAAAAATGAGTGTGAGTATTTTCTTACTTTTAAACTAGTACTAACTACGAACTAGCCTAATTTAAAATTTCCATTTTATTTTGCAAGAAATTTGTTGTTAGGAATATCCTAAAGGAAAGGGAAATGCCAACATGCCAAACATACACAGCAAAAACTATGTTTGATTAATGGCCAAAATGATTGCCCAACTACAACAGCGTCCACATGGTGTGTAAGGGCCTTAACATGTCTTTGAGATACTGTGAACTCCAAAGGACCCCCTTCTGTTTGCTGCCAACAACATGCATTCTATATACTGCACATTTGTGTCAGAGAAAGTGTTTTATTTAATTAAGCCCTGCATGTGTTGTTGTCACACTAACCACTGACTCACAGGGAAGCTCATCTTGAGACACAAGAACAGTGCCCCAGGCACCCAGTCATGAGCAACATGTGATGGTGCGAGTGACTGATTTGCTTGATCTACGTATGCTGGAATAAAACTGATCCAAGGAATCAGACTCACCATACTGTGTGTCTGCCCTGAGGCTGTTTTAACAGTGCTGACTGAGAGGAAGAGGTGGCGTGTAATGTTAGTAGAGGGGAGTGCAGCAACAAAAAATCTTCACATATTTCATAACAAACATAAGTAACACAAACTGTGGGAGTAGAAAATGTTTTCTTGTACAGCACTGTAGGTGGAAGACTTGCCAAGCAGTTAGAAAGACAATGATTCATCCTTACAACCCAGGCTCAAGCCCACTTGTTGGCAAACATCCCCTCGGCTGAAGTGCCCATCAAACCCTACCAGTTACCCGGAGGTCAGAGTGCAGAAACTTTCTAAACTGGATGAATTATTGTATGTATAGTCACATCAGTTAAGTTCACTCTTCTGAGAGATACATCGTCTCTGCAACTGTGAAAATAAGTTGACAATAAATTCTACATGCCATTCTCTCAGCAAGCTAACAGCAGAGAAAACGATAGAAGCATTCAAAGCACATTTTTTGACCCATCGTGGTCAAATAGGATGGTATGAAAGGTTTCATTGTCCAGAACAGAGCAGACTTTATTCAAAAAGTTTATTTAGTGGTGAGAAGTCATATCACAGATAAACCATAAGTCTTTATTCTATCACTGGGTAGAAGGAGACTGGCTGACTGTCTACCAGACAGTGCAACATGCCATTAGGCCCTGTGAACTGGAGTGACCTTAAATAATTACCCAGTCTATGACCAAAGTTAATAATAGAGCACAGCGGGTGCTGCAATATGCTGTATGCCTAAGCTTTATACTGCAGAAATTGCTAAGATGCTTATGTGAATTTTCCAGGGGATTCAAAAAAACAAGCCCCTGTTAAAATGATGGGCATCAAAATGTATTTCTGTCAATGTTGGACACAGATATCTGAAATAAATCCCAACATCTGCATGTACTGATTACATTTTTTGGTGCGGCTGAAAATGTTTTACTCTTGTTACGTTTGTACAAAGATAATTATTATCGGTTTGAACGCGTTTGGCCTCCAGTTTAAAGAAAAAGTTGACATTATGACAAATATGCTTGTTTGGTTTCTAGGGGAAAGTTCAATGGAAAGATCTCATATCAGTCTGTAATGTAAGGCTGAACCCAGAACCTCTACCTCAGTTTAGTGCCACCTAGTTCTGTTTAACGAGTCACAAAAGCCACCCAACAGCACAAAGCTTTCCATGTGCCAGCCACTTTTAATTCTAACAATATAGTTTTGATTGACAAGTTATAATTCACTTCCCATGTATTTGTAGCATGTGGCCTTCATTTCGAAACATTTCGAACATGACGATAGAGATACATGCCTGCGTCGGTCGTGCCCCCACATGCTATATTTGAATGTGAGCGCTACTATTACTATTATTTATATTATGCTTTTTATAGCAGGAGATGACCATCAGTTGAGTTGACTGAATGGATTCACATGATTTGAGTCAAGTGATTCATGTCTTTATTTATTTTTACAGTTACATTCGGCATAGCTTTATTTTTTTCATTTAAAAATTATCACATATGATAGATAAGACATGGATGAATAAAAACAGACAGAATAACAGAAATAACCTTGTCTATTTTTGACAAATAAGAAAACAATACATGAACCATCATTGTGGTCTTGATTAAATGTATTCTAAAGGTGTCAATAATCAAATTGCCTATCAAATACAAAAGTTCCTATCAGTCCGGAATCTGTGATTCTAAATATTAATTGCCATTTATAGGCTACGTAGGCTAAAACGCACATGAAGCATCATTTTCCTTTCCAATAACTCACATACATTTTTACAAACAGGGAGTCAGACTCATTAAAATATGCAAAATCAGTTCTGCATGATAGAATAGTGGCAGAGGCGACCAAATTTTGCATTTACGGCCCTTGCTAGCTACTTTTCATACAGGCTGGCTACTCCACAGCTTTGGGGAAAGCCCTGTCAGCACCTCGAAAAATCATAACTTAACACATTATATATTGTTTATCTGTGCATTTACATGAAGTAACCTGCTGGCCTACATCTTGGCTCTGAGTAGTAGTCATCAGGCAACCAGTAAGGACTCCAGGAAGTTACTGTTTCAGACTAACCGTTTCCAGTCTTTGTACAAACCTAAAATAACCAGCTGCTGACTTTATATTTGCTACACTGACATATATGCTTTAGAGCCTTTCATTTAACTATCGAACAGAAGCAAAAAACTGCATTTCCTAAATTGCCAATGATTTTGTTTAAGTCGTTTTAAACATCGTCTGAACATGCTCTCTAACCGGACTACAACATGTTCTATTAGGGCCGGCCCTTCCAATAGGCAGTATAGGCAAATGCTAAGCGAGCCGTGGCCTCCAGGGGGCGCCAAAAATTGGGAATATAATGACCTTTAACATTATTACATTGAACAGATTGGCGGGGAAGCAAGATGTGTGGATCGGAGTTTGTGTTTATTCTGCACATCACCCAAGGCAGGTTCCTTTAGTTTTGACACTCAGGAGCACACCTTAGATCAAACATACAATTCTAGACCAGTGGCAGGTAGCCATAAACCCCGCTACACTCCACACTCATGGTGCTGTCAACATTAATAACCCTGAACTCCCATAATGCATTGCAGCACAACAGTCCCGTACTTGCTACCGTTTTTGGTACCATGAGTGAGAAAGGTAGCGGGGTTGATGGCTACCTGCTGTTGTTTGGTGAACTGGGTGTGTTGATGAAAAGGATTTCATGGTACATAAAAGACAGAATGTCTGGTTTGGGCATCAATTGTCCACGTCACTTGCTACAGCAGGTGTTCACCTGCTGTAGCAAGGTGAACACCTTGTAAAACACCTTGTAAAATAAATAAAGGTGAACACCTGCAATACTGACAGCCTAGGGCGTCATATTGAATAGGGCCGGTACTGTGTTCTATCATACAGTAGGTGGCCAACCAACCTGTGTGTAATCTGGCCGTTTTTTCCATCAAGTGTATATTCATAATGCTACCATGTGTCTTTAAAGCAACCAGGGGACACTGTCACACTGGCTACAATGATGACAGCACAATCCTGAAAGATACAATAGTAATGGGTTATAGAGAGAAACTGCATGGTCAAAAAGAATATTAAAAATGCACTGAGAATAGCTTATACTTAAATCCTTATGGGTCTATCTGGTGGCTTTCAAAACTGAAAGAATGGCATGAGTAAAAGCAGAAATAAAATATTTGCTTGCTAGGCAGTTTTTTTTAAACCACAGAGAGAAGATAACCACAGCATTTTGTCTGACTGAGCTGTCTCTGTGTTCTAAGCTGGGCCAGCATTGTGCTATTGCATTTCTGTGGATGATATGCATTCCCTAGTTCTCTATGAAGATTTTTTTTTTTTTTTGTCTTTTTAATCTGATTGAGCCACAATAGTTGTAGGAGTTTCTATTTGAGAGGCTAAGATCCAGTCCAGGGATTATCTCCTGCACAGCTGCCACTGTGTTCTCCCTCCTCCCCCTATCTTTTTCTCTCTCAATCACACACTAAAATAATGTAGCACTTCCACCCACAAACCCGTGTGTGACACTAAACATAGATAACTGTCACATCAAACCCTGGTCTACAAATATTAACTCTGCATGTCTCCATAAAACCATGAAATTATACAATACTGTGAGTAAATCCAAGTGATAAACAGCCGCTGTGTTTCAGTGTAATAATTCTCCCAGCTTTGTGTTCTTTACAGAGGAGATTTATTTAGGCTGATGCAGACAAACTGATGCAGCATAACAGCAATTCTTCTCTTTTATTCTGTTACGTAATGAAAAGTCTTAAGAAAACTTACCTTGGTTATTTATATGAATAGTAATTTTAAGCAAAAAGGACAGGTAATTGAAAGCTACTGTTACTGTCTACTGTTGGGTCTTAACAACAATGGATGGTGGATTATTATTTTTTTGATCAACGTCTTTTTATTTATTTTTGAACACTGTTAAACATTAAACACAAACAAGACAAAACAAAAAGCC
>OMNN01096651.1:2646-17885 GCA_900302755.1 Chromis chromis
CATAAAGCTCTTTTTTTGAAAATATTTCAGAGGAAGAGGAAACCAAAGGTGACTAGACCTTTGTTCTTCAGACAGTTGTGTATTTATGTGTGTGTCTGTGTATTTATTATGGTTAAAATACTAATTGATTTTAAATTAAAATCTCAATTTGAAACTAGAAAAGCACTCGGAGAGCGCAGACCTCCGCCAAGCAGCTGTTACCTCCTCAGCTCTGGCATATACCTCAGTAAACCACACTACTGTGTTTTGTGCTGGTAACAAGCCGTCTGCTATCAAAACAGGCAGTATGGGAGGCAGTAAACCTTGGAACTGGATCCATTTATTGATCACAGACACGGTGAAAGAGTACGGGACATACACACAATGCACTTCCCTTCATCTACTACTACTACATTACCCATAAGCCACCGCGCTTGAAGGAGCAGGCTCAGGCCGCTAACACAGCTAATTTCCACCCATATTTTGATTTCCACGAGCGGCATTTTCTCATTTTTGGTAATCTAGAACATCACCAACATTTAGGACTGGTCCAGAATATTTGAATATCCGAATATTCTTCGTTGTGGTGGTATTCGGATAATAATATTGATATTTGAATAGTCGTGTGCCCCACCGTTGGCGCACCGCAACGGCTCACGCAGAATATTCAAATAGTCGTCATTAATTGGACCTCAATATTCGAAGGACGGCAAATAGTATTCGGAACAGCCCTACCAACATTTAATTATCTGTTCCTCGTCCCATCATCAACATTTCCTGAAAATTTCATTAAAATCTGTTCACAACTTTTCGAGTTTTCTCGCTAACAAACAAACAAACAAACGTCGGCAAAAACGTCGCTTGGTGGAGGTAATAAAGTTTAGAGAGTTTGGAAAATGTACACTGACGGCCCAACTAGCGAGATAGCCGAAGTGAAGAAAGTAATCTGTGGGAAATTTGCGAATTAAGTTAAGATGAAGGGTTTTTACGGACCTTTAATCAGTTTTTCTCACAGTGAAACTGGGTCACAGCTGAAATCCACTTCACTTGGCACCAATCCAGCTGCTTCCTACTTGCAAGTGCCTTCAAAATTAAGAAATTGGATCTGTGCTGTGTGCCAAATGTGACTGGAAACATTGGATTATGGGGCTACTGTACGACTACTGCTCCCTTACAGCTCTCTGCTGGACCAAACCAACTGCTAGCTTTGCCCTGTTCAAGCCCCACTGGGGGGGTTCCAGCATCGATTCATGAAAGGCAGACTAAAAATACAACAGTTGAAAGAGTTGGAAAGTTGCGGTTTGTTTCCTGAACTGTTTCCGCTCCAGGGCATCTGTGACTACCTGTTGCGTTACCTTTGATGAACATAAGATCACTGCAGCCCAAATATAAACACACTGGATCACGATTAGTGTCGCGGTCCTAATTTTTGCAGTGTGACATCTAAAATTTGCTCCGTCGGTTCAATATAACCCGACAGATGGAGCCCAGATTTCAGGGGGAGCCTCGAAAACCATTTGTCACCACTGTGGAGAATACTCATGTGTCATCTGTCATTCATAAAACACTAAATGAATCAGTTGAATATAACAATAATACATCATATTATAATATATAAGTACAGATATTTAATGTGGCCTGGGAAATGGGCATCAGCTGTGTGTGTGTGTATGTGACAAATAGATGGTATTGGAAAACTGATTTGAGGCTTATAATTGTTCTATAATTAAGACAATAACAAATATCAATAGTGAGAACAATGTTAAGCAATTTAAGTGACTTTCAAGCAGAATTATACTGAATTTAATCACATTTATTCAACTGATTTGACCTGATTTCCCACATTAAAGTCTACTTAGGGTTTTATTATTCAGTTATATAACAAATATATCATTTATATACTTTATAAAGCAGCATAATACCATATAAAAGGTGTGTTTGCTGCTAAAATCCCAAGTGTCAGGTCACTCTGGTGGCTCCTGTCACTTCTCCAAATGGAAAATAGGTCACACTGTCTATTCTCAACCCTTATGTGAATTTTAATTCTGATTTAAAATCAATCAACAGCATGAACCGAGCATGTCAGATACACATTAAGGAGCCTGAACAAGTCCAGAAACCATAAATGCGGCTTAAAAGTCCAAATCTTCGTGGAGGAAACATATATGTATATGTGGAGCAAAACGGGGTCACCAGAGCGATGCTTATGCAAGCAGTGGCGCTGTTTGTAGTAGTTTCCTTCAAAACAAAGCCCCGAAAAGCGGCAAAAAGAGTCGCCTTACCGTTTGCTGCCTCCCCGGAGGTGATATTTATGTCAAGCCCAAAGAACAGAGCATTTCTTCCAAAGTTTCGGAGTGTTGGGTAGTGATTTCTGCTGGGTCAGTGGCCGCTACCGGCGAGTACGTCCTGTCTCCCTGTACCTGCTGCTGCTCCTGCTGCACTAGTTTGTTTCATAAGAGTTTGGCTCACTGCGCATGTCCCGCCGTCTTATCCTCGTCTCGTGCTGCGTTCAGGGCGCTACGGGAAAAAGGAAACACACACCGACGGATCCTGTTGCCGAAAGCGTCAACAATGGCGATAATAATGTTTTGCTGCCAAATGTTCTGTTGCGTGGTCGTGCGTACATACTTCTACAACAGTGGGGGGCGGTTGGACATAAAACAAATGCTCTATTTGTTGTATTTTTTATAATATAAGGTCTGAACCTTGATATTTAAATCAGTCAGTTGAAGTTGTTTTAATATATATTACATTATAGGGCTCTAATCTTCTTAATATTTGAATTACTCGGATGAATTCACATATTAAACCATACTGTAAGGTCTTAACTTTAATATCTACATTAGAATTTGTATTTCACATAATATTAACCAAAATATGTAATTTCATCGGGTAAATTTGCATTTTATTTAATATTGATAGGTTTTATCTGATATTACAGCAGATTCTGATTTACTGATTGATCAATATCAGTGACGTGATTTGCGTTTTTCACCCTGAGCCTTCATTAAGCAGAATCTTAAATCACCGTCTAACTTCCGTCCCACAGCACCAGAACGCAACACCAGCTCTCTCGAACGTGAACGGTGACGTGCTTCAAAAACAAGCGCTCCCATTGGTCAGTTTGACGTCACGTGGTTATTAGCGGGTCACGTTTAAGAGGCATGGAAATGCGGAAGTCCATTCACACACGGCAGCAGCTGTTCATGCAGAGAGTCTGAGAAGAAGAAGCTTCATAATGCGGTTGTTTCAGGTTAATACTGCTGTTTTAATGCAGTTAAGTTAAGCTATTGTTTTATAATGTTTCAGAAGGTGCCAAAACACAACACTAAACTCCGTTATTCATAAACACACATCAGTTTATTCTTGTAAATCAACTCTTAAACCTCATTTCTTGTCCCTTTATTGCTTATTAAGCTTTTTATTGCTTATTATAGTACATCATAATTTAGATTCTTAACGTTAACATTTAATTTAGTCAGGTAAATGTGTATTTTATGTAGTATTGTAGTGTCTTTAACCTTAATATTAAAATTTGATCGATAAACTCTCGTACTTCTCTACTGGAGAGCACTTTGGCTCAACTGCTTCATAAAAATAAGATTAAGATTAAGGTTTAATTGCTTTAAATATTTTACCTGTATTTATTAATACTGACATATTGCATTTTCAGTGTGTAGATTTAGCTTTAACTTGAATTTAGTTGTTATGTTGCCTCTCTGGGTATCATGCTTTTGTGTTGTCTGCCAAAGCACTTCTCTAAAAATGAAGTTATGTTATTTCTTTTCTTCCAACGTGAGAGTTATGAGACAATGACTAGTGACCCGTTTATTTATATCACAACTTATAATGCCACCACAGGGACTCAGCTCAGCTCTTAGTGTGTATTTGCTGTATTTAGTGACAGTCAAACAGCAGGTACATCCTGGACAGTCGCCAGCAGTCACATCGGCCCATTTGATCCTGTGTGAAGTGTGTGAGGAGCTCAGAACCCAACGGTGCTGACAGCCTTATTCTCACATGGCTCCCCCTTTTAGTAGCAACAACAATGACTTCTTGGAGTTTGCAGACCACTTCACTTATTTTGCACGTGCTGCTGTGTTATGTGTCAAACACACTCTCTTTATTTAGGTATTAATTCAGTGTTGTTAAAAATGTAGGATAAACTGGTTTAGGATTTTAGGATCTTTTTCTTTTCTAATATACATACAGTGCCATGAGAAAAAGTATTATATAACTGCATTTTGTGTTTTTTGGGTTGTCTTACATTAAAATTAGTTTGATGATCTGAAACATTTATGTGTGACAAATATGCAAAGATAGAAGATTTCTGTAGGGGGGGCAAATACTTTTTCACATACCCTACCCCTATTTTTTTTTAAACCTTTATTTGTTACGAGTACATTTTTGCAGTATTGTTAATTGTTATTGTTGTTTTTCGCATATCCCAGTTGGGGTCAGAGTGCAGGGTTGGCCATGGTACAGTGCTGGAGGAGGTAGGGTTAAGGGCCTTGCTCAAGGGCCCAACAAAGCATTGGGGTTTGATCCTCTAACCTTCTGATCAGTAGCCCAGAGACTAAACCGTTGCATATATTGCCCATATATTGAATATCAATATAATATGTATCCTCAACCTCAGCAAACAAAAAGGTGATGTGTGAATATGTTTGTGCCCTTGGAATAACTTTCATGAGTTCAGTGAAATCAGTCCTTTTGGTCCTAGATCAACACAACTCATGGATTAAATGGACATTAACCCTTTAAGACCTGAGCCTCAAAATGTCCACCTGGTCTTTTTTTTTCTTATTTTGATTACAAAAAGGTAATAAAATGTCCTGTGAGTGCCGGTGCCCATTTTTTCGTTGCGCTTTACAGACAATATGGTGTCATTACGGTAACTTTTTAACGGTAATTTCATCTAGTGGATTCCTTGGGGGGCACGAATGTCGTTGCGCTTTACAGCCAATATAGTGTCATTACGGTAATTTTACGGTAATTTCATCAAGCGGATTCCTGGGGGGCACGAATGAAATTACCACAATGACACCATATTGGCTGTAAAGTGCAACGCCTCAGCTTTCACAAACCGTAGAATTTTTTTCCGATAGCACAGACGGTGACATTTACGGTATTCCAAAGTGCGCTTGCCCAAACGTGTCGCCGATGACGCACGAGGACTTAAAGGGTTAAATGGTGTTAATATCGATGTTAAGCTAGCAGTTGTTTTATAAAATAAATCCACCCTAACAATGATAACACCATCACCACTTGTTCCTGGCGTGTCTTCTGCTGTTTCTCTTCTCTCTGCTTACCGTCTTCTTTTCTCTTTGCCTGTTTGTCTCACCGGCTCCACTGTCAATGCACCTCACATATAAACTCTGATACTATCGAAGTAACTTGCTGTTTCGTTGCTGTCAGATGTTAAATAAAAGTTATTGCTGACATGCAGTGTGTGTTATATTGTACAAGGCCTTTGTATATTTACATGTTCTATATGCTAACTAGGCTAACTAGGAGTGATATAACAGGTGCATCTTAACCAGGTTACGATGTGGGTCAGTCCAACACGACTGCTTGGCCTTGACCGTGTTCATTTCTGCCTTCTTTCCTTTTTTTCCCCCACATGATGTCTGTCTGACTTCTTTTCTTGCTCTCTGTGACTGTCTGTCAGCAGATGGTTGAAGATCTGCCTCCCTTACATCTGCCATGTTTACAGCAGCGTCATCAGACATGTTCTCATTCACCTCTGAGTTATCATCGAACTCTGATCACAGCCGATGCATTTTATTCTTCTCCCCACAGAAATAAAAAGCTTTGGGTTGATGACAGTTGGATAGCTCAGTTACTAACACCCCGGACCTTGGCATGGGAGATTGATGGTTCAAATCCTGTTCAGGGTGCAGGTATCCAGTGAGGACCCTTAGGCAAGGTCCTTAATGCTGCCCCGCCTAACTACCTATATGTACGTCGCTTTGGATAAAAGCGTCTGCTAAATGACATTGTAGAATTGTGATCTAAACATAAAAGCACACTAATGATGATTCACAGCCTTATTTTCACTTTCTTCATAAACACTGTAAAACATCATAAAGGAATTTAGTCAAATCAACTCAGTTTTTCTAGATTTCTGAATGTAAATATGTGAGTTTTGCTCATTTCTAGTTTAAAACGTCTAATTTCTCACTTTAGAGCTAGGGTTAGAATGATCAGTTAAATGAATGGAAAGCTGAAAGTTCACTAAACTCATTAAATTAAGTTTATAGTAAACTAAACAGACATATAAGCAGATTTCCCAGGATGAGATTCTTGTTTTTCGAAGTAGACAGTTAAACTTGCTGTGTGTCTTTAATAAATTAAGTTAGAGTCGTTTCTCTTCAAAACAATCAAAACAATTCTAACCATGACAAAGGATAATATTGGATTCATTCCCTAAACCTGTAGACTTACAGTTTATCTCACTGTAGCCAGTTCAGAGGCTGCATCCTTCGAAGGCTGCATTTGAAGGCCGAATGCGTCACAGCGGTGCGACGAAGGCTGTCCCACTGCATAGCTGCTCGCAACCAGACTGAAAAGCTGGATTTATCAGTTATTATAGTTTTAAATATCAGTATTGTGTTACAGCTCACTCCAATAGCTAACGATATACAAATGAAAACCCTTAAAAAATGTTTTTAAAGTGCAGCAGCTCGCATCTATAACATCACGTTACTTTCCAGTTGTACAGCTTCAGTGTTTAAGTTTAATTTTTTACCAAGATTGTATCTGAGATTTAAATATGGAGGTGAAGTAAAATGGTTACAAAATGCTGCTGGAGCTTCTGTTGGTGGTAATTCTCTGTGTAGACGAGCAAAAACATGACTATCCTCGCTTTTCTTAGTTTAGTTCCACCAAGTTATCTGATGACATATTTAACAGAAATTATATTTGATTTCTGTTCAGACATCATGTATTCAGTGATCCTCAAAATACACTTTTTTTCTCATCAAAAATACTTTAAAAAACATAATATTTGACAGTTTAGTCCCGTACAACTGTACAGTACAAGCATCTCAAGTCTTCAAGTATATATAAAATGTTAAAAACAAAAATCACAGTTTCAGGATCCATCTCAGTCAAAAAATTAGGTAAAATTACAGCGTTGTCTTATCCTGATATGAATTCGGCAGAGTTGCTAGACAGCAGGAGCGGCACTACGGGACGTGATGACTCAAGCAAGAAGTCCATCGCGGGCTAGACCGTCTCATTTACCAAACGCTCAGATGCAGCCTCTGAATTGGGACGTGGCTTGGTAGTGGTCTAGTGGTTTGTGAAGCGAACTTGTAACCGGTGGATCGCCGGTTTGAGCCCCTGGACTGGCAAGAGGTTGAGGTGGGAAAGTGAGAGCGACCGCTTGTCCCAGTCACCACCACTGTGGGGCCTTAAAAGCAAGGCCCTTAACCCTTTAAATCCTAGTGCACTTTGGATTACCGTAAGTATGTCACCGTTTGTGCTATCGGGAAAATCCAACAGTTTCTGAAAGCGGAGGCGTTGCGCTTTACAGCCAATAGGGTGTCAGTACGGTAATTTCGTTTGTGCCCTCACAAGAATCCACTTGATGAAATTACCGTAAAATTACCGTAATGACACCCCCGCAGACAATAAATTTATGCTCAATTTCATTTTTTTTTCCCACTAAAACACTAAAATCAAATTCCGTTTTTGTGTTTTTCTTCATTTTAAACCATCATTACACTCTTATAACAGGCAGTAAATTGTAAATAATAATTATAAATAATGCCAGATATTGATTTTTTTTTTCTGAAAAAATGGGCACCAGCACTCACAGGACATTTTCTGACCTTTTTGTAATCAAAATAAGAAAAAAAGACCAGGCGGACATTTTGAGGCTCAGGTCTTAAAGGGTTAACCTCTGACTGCTCCCCGGGCTCTGCACCGCGGCAGCCCACTGCTCCTATAGTTAAGGTTAACTTTGAATAGGATGGGTCAATGCAGAGAAGGAGTTTCCCCAAGGGGATCAATAAAGGTTAGATTATTATTATTATTGATTAACTGGAGCAGCCTCATAGATTGTCTATGTACTGACTCTGGTTAAAGATGGTTTTAGTATCTGAACCTGTAAGTTCTCAATGTCAAATGAAGGAAACACTCTTTTAAACTTACAAAATGTAAGAGGAAAGCACTTCTGTCAGTCACCATTATGTGTCTAGTCGATTCAACTTCATATCTTCAGTTCACTGATCTTGTTTTCTTCAGGTAAGTTCATGGAACTGAGCTAATTACACACTTTGAGAACTCATAAGATGAATTTAAACCAATCAATCATTCAAAGTGCAGTTAAAGTTGCCTTTCTCAGCTGAATTAATTCAAAATGATTTACAGTGAAGAACAGCTTTAAGGAATGCGACCTTCATCGGAGTCTCAGGTGATGTAAAGTCTCTGTCATTATCCAACCCAGTCGTAGTTTAATCTGTCATCCAGTTGTTTGTTTTCCTGCAGAGGGGTCACATGTAGAAAACACCGTCTCTCCTCGTGCGGCTCTGCTGACGTCTCGTCTCAAGGCCTGGCTTCGTTGTGACGTTGCTTCTGCAGACGTGTCGTAATTTACATCCGTAGGGAAGCTTCTCCTTCACCTGCTGTGGTGTGGTCGTGACGCATGCTTGAGTGGAACGTGCAATCACTTTTTACAGTGCCCTTGAGCTACAGTTTTTAAAGTATACTCTGGTAAAAGTAACCAACATAGTGCTTCAACTGAAAAAACACAGTAGTAGAAGTGTTTTTCTCTGCAGTTAAAGCAAACTTAGTGACATACTTGCATAAAGCATGAGTTCCAGTAAGATAAATATGATTGTTTTGGATACTGACGACATCAAAACTATCAAATACACATGCAAAATATGTTTTAGTTTTGTGAAAGTAGCCACCTTTAGCTTTTATAGCAGAGTTCCTCACTTTTCATTCTCCAACCAGCTTCATGAGGATTTTGAAGGGGTTGCCACGTATTGTATGTAAAGCCGTTTGCTTTTCCTTCCCTCTGTGCTCCACCTCGTCCCAAACTGTTCCAGCTGGGTTTAGGTTAGATGATTGTGGAGGTCAGGTGATCTGACAGAACTTACAGATCCTGCAGGTGTGTTTGAGCTCATTGTCGATGATCCCATTGAGCTCAGATCAGATGAAATGATGCGTCTCTGCAGGATGTTGTGGAAGCCTTGCTGGTTACCAGAGCTGGATCGACCATTAGGCAATATAGGCAGATGCTAAGGGCGCCGTGGACCCAGGGGGCGCCACAAAATCGGGGGAAAATTCACCTTCAATATAATTAAAACTAGTTATTACTATTAACTCTTAAAATGGAAAAGCTCACATTGATTCAAATGTGAAGCAATGACCAATTAATATTGCTACAAAACAATGCTATTCGATTTCTTCTGTAAGCGTATGTAAATTGCCGATGGAGGGGGGCGCCACATTGGGTAAGGCCGGCTCTGCTGGTTACCTTGATCGTTGAATAAATCTCCAACAGTGGCGCTATCACAGCTCCTCTACTATGTTTCATCAATCAATCAATCAGTCTTTATTTATAAAGCGCTTTTCATACTTTAAAGTAGTACAAAGTGCTTTATATGTTAAAATCACATTAAAATCACATTAAAATCATTCCCACCCTTCCCCCGACCCCCAGGCATACAAACAATATCACACTCATACTCATAAGCCACCCCACTCCCCAACACACACACACACACAGACCTTCACACATACACACATGCACACACACCAGCATCAATAATATGGACAGAAGGCTGAGTACGGATGAACCAGGTAAGTAAACGCCAACAGGAGCCGTCTGCACTGAGAGCAGCAGATCAGCCGCGGCCACCAGGGGCACCATCACAGGGCACCCAGGGGAGGCGGGACCGAGACCCCCAACCTCCACCCAGGCAGCCACAGCCGACCACTGCTCCCGACACAGAGGGCTCCCTCGGAGGATCATGAACCACCATGTAGATGCCATCCATTCATCTTTGTTAATTAATAATAACTTAACCTTTATTTATCCCCTTAGGGAAATTCAACCTCTGCATTTAACCCATCCTACAAGTAGCAGGAGCGGTGGGCTGCCGCGGTGCAGTGCCCGGGGAGCAGTCAGGGGTTAAGGGCCTTGCTCAGGGGCCCAACGGTGGCCGCAATGATGCTCTGACCTTCTGATCACAAGTCAGGGGCTTAACCTGTTGCGCCACCACTGCCCCCCGTTGTTGTGTCTCATGAAGACACAATCCCCCAAATAAGTTTCCCTACATCTCCACCTTCTGCAAGCAAAAGTCTCACATCTCAACTCATCAGAGCACAGTTCAGGTTTCCACTGGTCTAATGTCCATTCCTTCTTCTTCTTGGACTCCCCTCGGTGGTGGTTTCTTTGCGGTGGTCTCACACCGAAGGCCTGATTCTCACAGGAAGCCAGTGAAGTGAAGCTAGTTAAGATTTTAGAAAGTGCTCTTTGTGTTGTACTTATCAGAAATGTGAGTTTAAATGACCTCCATTGTATTTCAGTGGTGGCAACAGGTCTCTTGTATTACTCAGTGTATAATAGATCTCAGGGAAGGAAGGAAAATCACATGAAAGCCACGTTAAAACCAGAATGCAATATGCAGCCAGGCAGTGATCTGGCAGCACCACAAGTTCCGGTGGACTTGAGTGATGTTTGTGGTCACGACACAGGCGAAGCGGTTTCTTCTATCTTTGGCATGCCTGTATGGAGCTGACATGAGAGGGGGGCACAGAGTCCGCCCGGCCGCCCACACCAGCCGGTGGGAGGCCTCCTACGCCGCTGCCTCCGAGCGTCACGCCTGGTAAGCAGTGAGGCAGGACGGGGAGGAGGGACGTGCCGATGCCAGGCTGCATTGTCATCATCCATTCTGTTGACCGGGAAAGAAAAGAATCTTTAAATAGATGCGGAACAGAGTTATTTTTTTTTCTTTTTCTTTTTGTGCTAATTTGTTCTCAGCAAAAGGAAAATAACACAATGGCTCAGGCTGTTTATTCTGTAATTAAATAGAATAATAACCATCACATTTAAATCCAGCATTACTCAGATGTGTTGACAGGTGTAGATTAACTGCAATTCCAGCCTCCAGAAATCTGAATTTACACCTTTTTTTTCTTGTGTTAGGAAGTCAGTTTTATTGTTATAGCTCCTCACAAATTGACATATTGACAACTAACTGCACAGATACTTACACAGGTTTTAAAGTACCACAGAAGTGCAGAACTGGGAGGATTGCACTTAAGTACAGTTATGCAGCACTTGTACTTCACTTGAGTATTTCCATTTCATGCTGCATTATGCCTCCACTTCACTACATTTTAAAGAGAAATATAAAAGTACTTTCACTATTTTTAGAGGGTCGCAGAAGCATGCCCCCCCACCCCACAGTTTGCTTTCAATAGCAGGATATTTAGTGGTGGTGACACCAGTAGTTGTCCACTATTAACCTCTAGATGTGGCTCTGCCAGCTTATTGGAGAAATTTATGCTAAAACGTGACAAAAATAAACCAAAATATGCCCAAAACTTGGCAAAAGTGTCCAAATATACCAAAAGGAGCAAAAAAATAAGCCAAAATTTTCCCAAGTTGTATCAAAATGCGTTGAGATACACCCAGATACACCTTCATTTGTTAACAGGAACAGCAAACTTCAAAAATTTGGGTCGTGACCGTTATTATTAGAGACATGGTGGGTCCTGAGGCTGGACCAGTTGAGAACCACTGGTCTAGGAGACAGTTATTAAGGCGGGGTAGGACAGTGCCTCCAGGTATTATTTGATTACCAAATTAACATACAGATTCTATCCTCTGTTAACGCTGGTAACTGTTTGTTAAGCTAATTCCCCGAATCCATGATGGTCTATGATCCATCATGATATATGATGACTGACGTATGACGACATACGTGTGGTGACTGCTGCACTCTGACAAATGGACACTTTGACAGTGTCTCCATCTGCCCAACATTTGGCCATCCCACTGAAGGGTTTTCCAGGACTGGATTAAGAGTGGGTCACGCCTGAGTCAGAGCTCAGAGCTTCTGCCTTCCTTCTTCCAACTCGCTGGCAAGAATAGAATCCTACAGATACACTGACAGAAATATCCACGCAGAAGTACAAACATGCACACTACACGAGTCAAACCGTGTTTTGTTCAACACATACACTGCTTACCTTTAGTCTGTAGCCAGGAACAAAGAAGCAGAGCTCTGAGGACCTGAAGCTGCACTCTGACTCATAGAGGATCAATTCAGCAATATGTACACGTGAACTCTTAAAATAAAATCTAAAACTGGCTGATGAGGCTAAAACAGTAGTGATATGATCTTGTCTTAATTAGTTAGTGAAGTTAATTTTGATAATCTGAAAGACTTGACATCAAAATATAAATGAGCTTCATTAGATCAGACGGAGAGTTAAAGAACTGATGTTTGAGACGCTTCTCTGATAGAATAGAATAGAAATAAAATGAGTTGTTGTTCCAAATAAACTGATGATGATGATGTTAAATATCACACATCTAGTTTTATAGTGGCAAGTTTGAGATTTGTTATGCAGTTTGGACAAATGTTGGACTTTTTTATGAACCACAGGGGACTTAATCAGACATACATGCCCCTGATGTCATGATCTGTCTCACAAATATTGACAGTATGCCATTTTTTTGCCATGACTATTTCAACTATTTTACTGTATCTTCATCAGTGTTGAGGTGGTTTGGACATCTGATCTGGATGCCTTCGGGGAGACTTCCTTTGGAGGTTTTCCGAGCACGTCCGCCTGGGAGGAGACCCCGGGGTAGACCCAGAACCCGCTGGAGGGATTACGTATCTCATCTGGCCTGGGAACGCCTCGGGATCCCCCACAAAGAGCTGGAAAGTATTGCCGGGGGGAGGGCCTCCGTGACCTGACCCTGGATTAGTGGAAGAAAATGGATGTATCTTCATCATCATCATGGGGGCAGTGGTGGCGGTTTGTGAAGCGAACTTGTAACCAGTGGTTCGCCGGTTCGAGTCCCCGGACTGGAAAGAGGTTGAGGTGGGAAAGTGAGAGCGACCGCTTGCCCTTGAGCAAGGCCCTTAACCCCTGACTGCTCCCCGGGTGCTGCACCGCGGCAGCCCACTGCTCCTAGTATGTATAGTTAAGGTTAACTATGAATAGGATGAATGCAGAGAAGGAAGGAACCCAAGGGGATCAATAAAGGTTAGATCATCATCATGTCTCCAGTGTAAAATTAGACTGTTATTGATGCATGATTCATGCATGAGAGCGTTTCATTAATAAAATACATGCTACAGTTTCATACTTTAAAGATCAGATCAGAAAAAACAAACTCGATTAATTTTAAAGCAAACTGCTGGAAAACAAAACAGAAAAACAAACCTGAGCTTCCACGGTGCTGGAATCAGGAATCAGGAGCAGCTTCTTTACTGTTTTTTAATATTTGTATTCTTAGTGATAGAAATAGACAAAATAATAAGCTGCAGTCACTAATCAGGAGGTGTGTGTGAGCATTGACATGGTTGTTGGAGGTGTTTCCATCTTTATCCAGTCATCTGTTCAATATTTTTCTTCAGTGCAATTGTTGACTAGTACCGACCCATCAGGCAGATTTCTCTGGATGTCCAAATCCTAATATGCTCGGTCACCCCGACCTTTCCTTTTTCCACCACGCTGAGCTTTTCAGAGTGTTCAGTTTGCTCTCAAATGAATTATCCATCAATCAGACCCATGAGCCAATTCAAACAGTCGGGGGCAAAACACTCCACCAGGCTTCAAGAGGGAAAAAAGACCACTTCGGCCAAAAGTGGTCCCACTTTTGGCTCATGACACGTCTTTCCTAACAATGTGAACAGCACAAATAGCAGTTTTCATTTCTGATTTAGGCCACCTCTACATTTGGACTGGCGGGTCGGAGTTTTTGTAAAGCAATCTGAGAATCCACGTGGATTTAAAATCACCGTCTCTCACAGTTCAGCCTCGGCAGGAGTCAAACATAAGAAACATAAAAAGACAAGGCAGCAGCGGTGGAGGTTGTCGGAGGAGGGACAGAGAGGTGTTGGAACATTTGGGGCAATTCAATTCGGTATTTCTGTTCGAGCAAAACTTACAGGAATGGTCTTGTAACCGGTCTATTGAAACAAAACTTATGAATTACGTATGTGTAGTGGCTATTTGTCTCAAAAAATAAACTTAAACTTAAGCCCACTGATGCACCATTGGTATGTGGTTTTACGCATACAAAAGAGTCATTGTCCATACGAGGTTATTGTGTTCCGTTTTGGTTCTTTTATTTTCAGACAAGCAAACAAACAATTGAACAAAGGTGCCATCGTCTCCTGTTGCCTCTCTCGCTCTGGTAAAAAAAAACCATAGGCCCACCCAGG
The DNA here is from genome assembly GCA_900302755.1 of Chromis chromis. Lineage (NCBI taxonomy): Eukaryota > Metazoa > Chordata > Actinopteri > Pomacentridae > Chromis > Chromis chromis. The sequence continues at coordinate 17,055 of OMNN01096651.1, forward strand.
TGCATGCTGGTCCTGTGAACTCTACCTACATAAATAAACTCTGGTGCCCATGGTGTTACCCAAATCTATAAAATAAACCCACAAAATAAACTACTAATTAACCCAAACAAAATATGGTAAATAAGCAAATAATACATCTACATAAATAACTAGCAAAGAAAAATATTATCAAACAATCCAAACAAAAACTAAATGATACTAAATATCTCCTACAGTATGAATTAAACTTTCAGCTTCACTCCATGTGTTCTTCCATATGACAGTTTGCTAGCGTGATGGATTTGTTGCTCCTTTGCAGAGGTGGCAAATCCTGGTCTCCAAAAGTAAAAATCCTCTTCCGTTCTAGATGTTTCCCTCTTCCAACACACCTGATTCAAATGGTCAGGATCGTTATCAGGCTTCTGCAGAGCTTGATGATGAGCTGATCATTTCAATCAGGTGTGTTGGAAGAGGGTGACATCTAGAACGGAAAAGGATTTTTACTTTCGGAGACCAGGATTTGCCACCTCTGCTCCTTTGTGTCTGCAGGTCCAGTTTTACGCCACAAACAAAACATCTCATCTGACCAACATATCCAAATCAAGCACTGAGGCTTGCAGTGTGAACAACTTATCCAAACCAAAAGCAGAATCTTTGAAAGAGTGTGAGAGCTTTTGACGTCTTTATCGTTCACATAAAAGCCGCTCATGTCCGACTGAGGCAAAGCTGTCACTCTGACAGTTTGACAAAGCCAGAAATGTTTTCTGTGAATCTCAAAAAGAACTCGAGGCACATGCATATCCATGTGACGAACACACACTCAGCAGCTACCTACTCACCATTTGCCTCACT
>OMNN01096653.1:16889-38038 GCA_900302755.1 Chromis chromis
TGAGTGAGAGACCATCAAGTTTAGGATTTAGTTTTGTTTTCTGCTGTTGTAAATGTATTTTTGATACGTTACAAATGCTTTTTCTGCAAAACATTATTGAGAATGCAGTTTAGTTGTAATAGGATTGTAATTTTGTGGAGACTGGGTTGCAAGTTGACAGGATTGGTCATTAGATTTTTCAAGCATAAAGCTCTGACTGTCTGAATCTATTTATTTTAAGACCGTCATTGGTACTCAACCAAGGCACTGACTGCTTATTTCACGTATATGTCTTTCTAGCATTTGGAGTATCGACATGTTAAAAGGATAAAAACTTTATTAAAATTATATTATAGACGTGTATTAAACATTGTATATTTACTGTAGCACTCAGCCGTCCATACTTCTTACTGTTTAATGAGTTGGAGTTACAGGTGTGCTTGCTGACTGCCTATAAGCACCACACTAACTGTAAAACAACAACCTCCTTTACTAACTGTGGCAGTCCTGTTGATTAACACAGCAACATTGAAATCCCTCTGTGTTGCTGTCTGCCAGCTTTCTGGTTTAATAGCTATCTGAGGCTCATGCCATGCCAACCTAGCATTTTCAGTGAGCAGCAGAGAGCAACACTGGAGCTGTAGGGCTAACATTCAGGACCAGCGGGACTCTAATTACACATGCTTCCAACAAAGTTAAAACAAATGTGTTGAACTGTAACAGCGAAGGGTAATTCTGAATTATTAATCTGCTGTTTGTAGATGTGGTTGACTATCAATTAAGAAACCCTCAGCCAAAAGCAGATTTCATTATAACTGTTCTTAACAGGGCATTGTGTTGGTAACTGCAAGGGACGCTGGCCTTACAGTTACCAAATTCCATTAGGATCCATCATGAGGTGACAGCTGACAAAGCGCATCAAATCATAGCAACATTATCTAGAGAGTCACTTAATAGTCGTGTGAAAAAAAATAATGTTTTAATTGTATTTTGGATGAACTACCTTTAAGAGGAAAGCTGCAGGGAAAAAAAGCACTAGGGCTCCAGATTTGTACGCTTAGCAGTGCTTATTTCTTGCAGATGCAATGCCATATTAATGTCTGTGGCCTCTGTTGGCATATCACGGTGAGCAGGAAATCTTTCCCCATTGCCTCTCCCCCGGTGGCCTGGTTGGCGGTTTAATTTTGTTGAAGTCTTGGCAGATTACCGCTACCTCAGTGCTGCTGTCATGGAGAATGCGGCAGAGGCAGGCAGTGAGCGGAGAGCCGGCACATTGATAAGGACAGCTGCTCTTGGGAGATTTCCCTAGAGGGAACAGCAAGACAGGGCCGGCAGAGACACGTTGGACGTCAGGTGAACACACCAGGACCACCCGCATTGTGGCACACCGGCTGGTATTCAAGTCCCCCTTATTATCTGATAGGCAGCTTACGAGGTGGGAGACCATCAACTTTTGTTGGCTGAATCAAAGAGCTTAAGGGTTGCATTCTGATTGGATTCACTGGCCCAGGCACAAAAAGATCAGCAAGCAGATTGATAAAAGAAAAACAAGACTTTACCCCCCTCTGGATTTATTACAGAAAACATTAAAAATATAGTCCCCACTTCTCGGCTGAGTTTTTGAACTTCAAAAGGAAGGCAACAGAGACAACAGAACAAAAAAGTATTGACAACAATGAGCCTTTAGGATCAAAAAAAATATTTAGCTCAACTGTACATGAGAAAATACATACTTTAATGGGCTCATCAGGGACAGTTTGTTCTACAATAAAAGCAGTAAAAATGGCGTTTATATCAATGGGTTCGCTTTTGAAAACATTCCCTTAGGCATAGCAGCATTTATCTTAAACTCTCATTTCCATCGCAGTCCTTTTTGTTTATCCAAAACAAAGAAGTTAAAACAAAATGGCATTTCCATACAACAGCGAGAAAAGCACCGTCCAGAAAATATGAGCAATTTGCTTTTCATTGTGAAAGCCAGACAGCGGCATGAACCTTCACTTGAGAGCATTGCTCTTTCCCAGGATCCCACTGGGTTTCCTTGACAGAAGTAAAGAGAGAAGTGACTTTGATGAGGAAATGTTTTCCCCTCTGTGTAAATGTGGGAGCAGAGACTCAGCAGACTGTTTATGCACATGCATGTACAGTTCGTCGCTGTAAGGATGCACATTTCTGAGCAGGCTGTCTTTGAAAAATTGGTTCTGTCATGAATTATAACCATCTGTATTTTCTGATGTTTGTATGGCAGTGGGCAAGAATGCTGATAAAAAACATCTCTACTTACATCACAGGTTAGTTAGGACTTTTCTGTACACTGATGATAAAAAATGTGTGTTGTGCTTCGTAAAAATATAGAACATCTCTCCTGATCGATCTAATATTTTCCTGTAGTCCAATTAGCGAGTTTACAAAAATATAGTTGGGCAACAAACAAATGCATTTATTAGCAAAGTCTGTCTGAATTAACAAAGTTCTTGCTTTAATCACATTAAACATTACTTCTTGATGCCAACTCAAATGCATCTACAAGATGGGGAATGTTTAATTAATCTCAGGGGTCTATGCTAAAAATCCAATTTCTATCAAAATACCATCAACTCACCTCACCTCTCCCCTGTTCAGTGCACTCTGCAGCAAAATACCATGCAGACGGGCAAAGGGAATTTCAAGGTCAGGAAATACCCGACTACACTGTAAATAATTTTGGTGCATTAAACCTTGAAACGCTGCTGCCTAAAAATGTGAGGGAACTGCACTTCAGTTAATTAATCAGTGCCAAGTTATCTTAAGTTAGTAAAAAAAAAAACAACAATAACTTAAATTGAGTGACGTTGTATATATAAGTCCCCTAAACTTAAGATTTTAAGTTGAAAATACTAAGTTTGACGAGTTTCTTCTTCATTTGACACAAAGAATTTACAGCTTCAGCTGTGTCAGTATAAATACAATCTGTGAGGCTGCTCCAAGTTACAGTAAGATAAATGATCATTCTGAGTGTAGAGACTGAATTCAAAACTAACCTTTGTCATTGTTCGAATTGTTTTGATTATTATGTAAAAAAAAAAAAAAAAAACTAACTTACTTTTACATGTATCAAAGACACACAGCAAGCTTCCACCATGTATGTTTCCTCAAACTACAAAAAATAAGAATTTAAACTCTCTAGCAATGCATTTTGGGAAGTCTGCTTATATGATTTGTTTCTTAAATGCATTGATTGAATTCTGAGTGCTCCATTCATTCAACTCATTTTAGGTCAAAATGCCTCAAGTTATAGGGCCGCCGTTTAGCTCAGTGAGTTAAGGCGATACAACATGGGCTCAGTCCCTTGTGTGACGGCCCAAAGGTTGGCCCTGGCCTGTATGCTCTTGGCTGTGTGTTCCCTTTGTTTCAGGAGGCTGATTGGTGGAACTGAGGCATGACCAGTGATGCTGCACACCTGAGTAGGAGAGACTCGGAGACTATAAATTAGACCTGCAGCAGCTTCTCACTCTCTTCCCCTGGCCTGCTGACAGACATCGCATTTTGTTGTCTTTTTGGTTTTCTACATTTGCACACGCCTTTCACTCACACAGACAATGCAGACACACTGATTGACTCATAACACAGATATATTGTATTATTCACTTATTTTTCTGCATTAAATATGTCTTAATTTGCAGACTATGTGTGGTCTTCCTCTTTTGTCACACACTTTGAGCCAGGTTGTGACACTTAGCAGCGGTCATGAGTTCGAGTCCGGCTCAAGACTGTTCTGCATGTCACTCTCCTCTGTCCACCCTTTCACCCTGTCTCTCTCTATCAATAAAATGGGAAAAACTCTCCCCCCAAAAATACTCAAGTTATAAAAACTCATGGTTTGAAGTTCTACAATGGTCTGAAAATTAAAAAAAAAAAAAGACATTCTAAGTTTAATTACCTACAAATTAGCAAAACTCTTCCTCCTACAGTCCAAAGACAAGCATGGTGGCTTAATTGGTGACTCTAAGTGCGTCTCTCCGTTTTAACCTGCTCCCTGTTAACTAGCAGCCTCTCTATTGTGTCCTCCCACCTCTCACCTAGCATCAGCTAGGATCCGCTCCAGCCCCCTGCGACCCTCTTCAGGATAGAGTGGGTATAGCCAATGCCTGGATGGATGTTTTTAAGTTGACTAAGCTGTTAATTTGACCTCATGATCAGATACTAAAGCCAGGCTGTGGTATCAGGCCCTGACAAGGTAAAGTGGATGTAAAATAGCCTAAAAATCTCTTCATATTCACAAAATTTCAAACTTTATTTTCATCTGTACCTCCTCCCTTTGCATACCATGCCGTCTCATAAGCTTTTATGACCCGTTTCTCTTTACACCATCACAGGCACCTCACACCATTTGAGCCCCCTCCCATGTTATATACAACCTCCTGTTTTCAGAGGAGTGTCGGGCAATATGGTCTAAAGAGCCCTGCTAACATCTGAGGTTAAATTCTCCAATTCTGTTTCAACATTTCCACTTAACAGTTACACAGCTTTTATCTAACTTTTAAAAGTTGGGGTTCAAAAACGAATCATGCTTAATTAGTCGATTAAATTAGGTTCCTCTCAGGGTTCTACGTTCATTGCCAGCACTGTATGGACACATTTATCTGTTTTATATCAATCCGTGGATGAATTTCTCTGAAGCTCACGATTGAGAGGCCAACTGTCACCCCAACCACAGGCTGCTTCCTGTGATTCTTCTCCATTTCATTTTGTAAAATTTGGACTAATGAAAGAAACATTTGTTCTTGAATAATCTTAAATTAAATTAAATAAATTACCTTTTTTTAAACTTCTTCACTTCCCAGAAATATTTCCGAAGTCTGCTAATATTGAGTAGAGGATGCTTCTCACTGATGCTCTAGAACCAGACAAAATGCAGCTCTTGTCTGTGTCAATATAATCAACTAACACTTTTTAAAGAGCCCATATTATTCACATTTACTGTTATATAATTATATTTGTAGGGTTTATTAGAATGTGTTGACATGCTTTTATGTCCAAAAAGCTTCTTGTTTTTCTTATATTGCACTTTACTGCAGCACCTTTTTGTCTTGCTTTGTCAAAGACGCTCCATTTTACCTCCTGTCTCTTTAAGGCCCCTCTTTCAAAAGGTTAAGTCTGCTCTGAGGTGAGGCTACATTGTCGATATGCCGTGACCCTAAATCTCTAAGTATATAAATGTAGCTCTCGCAGAAGCGGCTCTATGAGGACAAAATTGTGGACTGTAAGGCAGTTAGTCATTCTTTAATTCGTGGTGTGCCAAACTAGCTACCAAACAGCAAATATGACACACAGTGATGTAGATAAGTAATGAAACAATAACTAAAATAACCCTCCTTGGCGTGGAATACTGGTTGCTGTATAGAGGCTACATAACCCACTAAGGGAAAGGGGACTGACTCAAATCTGATTCCACATTGCCTTGCCCTCTTTTGGTATAAATCTAAATACATATTTTTGCAAATATAAATACATATGAAAATACAAATAGGAGCATTACTTTACACACCTATATGCAATGAAAAACAAGGGTTATCTTATGTAAAAATATACTTCTTTATAAATAGAATCAACAATTTACTGTCAGGAAATTAAATCAAAGTCAATGGAACTGGTGATTGATGTGCAGTCATGAGAAAAATTCAGTCCATAGCGCCACCTGAGATTCATCCATACCTCATGCTGATGACTGGTCATTCACCAGCAGTACAGCCACTTGCAGGAATAATCTTCCCACTGGTTTTATTACAATGATGAATGGCTCCTCATTAGTGTCAGCCATCCTCTAACAAGGTAGGTCTCACATGAGACTTTTCCACTCAGATGAAGCCTTTTGACAACCTGATAAATGTTCTATTTCAGGTTTTTACTTGATGCTCTTATCTGCTATGTTCATGAACCAGGGGAACATGGTTCTCTCGTCATGTCATTTGTGCAGGGTTGCCCAAACTTTTGCATACAACTGTTCTTTAGTTTATAGTGCATGCGTGAAAATCAAATCAGGTCTCAGGCGGTAGTCATCTTTATGTTTAATCATCTCTGATCCTGTGGATTCTGAGGTTATCACAGCTCGTGGGCTGATATTTTCTCTCCCTGTGGTGTTTTTATTCCTGCACTCGAAAATCATTCAGACTTGATTGGTATTCATGTAGATGTGCTGTCTTAATGCATTGAGGTTTCTGTGGACAGCGTATTGAGTGATCTGATTGTTTCGTACTCTGTACTGTCAAGAGGAAATAGCATTCCTACTCTGGTAAAAGTAGTTCTTTTTTCAAGTTATTTATGGTTCTTTAAGGTGTCTCCTCTTTAGAATTAAATTTTCACACTATTCTCTCTTGGGCTGACATGAAAGAACATTATCACAGCCTTATGTGACAGCATTTGCTAAATCCACTTAGCTGAGGACACACCACTCTGTACTGTGGTCTGAATGGATCAAAACCCCAGATTGTCTCTGCTGGTGCAAGTTTGACATATTGCCAGAGGTGCAAAATTCCTTTTTATATCCCATGTCTAGTATTGGTGCGATGCATCATTATATCACAGACTCCAGTTCCTTTGGCAACTGCCTGCCCATGTTTTGTCGCCCACACATCACCACAGCATGATCACTCAGTTTCCTTCCATGGCAATATCGCGCAAACACCTCAGCGTGTTCTGTCATCCCCAGTAAACATCCCTTCTTGTACACATTCTTTATGCCAAGACGCCTTTGAAGGTCACAAAAACGAAGCATGATGATGATACTGAGGGGAAAAGGATTGCCAGACAATATCTTGCAACAGCAAAGAATAAAGCTGCAAAAGGGCCCTTCAAAGTCAAGCTTCCTTCTGTTATGTCTAATATTTTGTCCTCTTTTCTGTTAATGACAGATAAATAAAAAGATGTTCACTTGTAGCTCCACTGACAAAATATTTGACCTGTCTGCCAGAAATCTGTCTGAATGCAGCTGATTTCTATGGAATAATATGTTGACTCTTATAAAGTGCAGCTAACCTTGGCCTGTATGTAACCAAAGAAGACAAGTGAAACATTATTAGTCCTAAAGTCATTTTCTTTCCAACATTTGTGAATAAATATTGAATCATCCTTCAAGGCTGGTATATTACACGCATGTCATATGAAGATTATTTCAGTCCTCCTCCCCATTTGACACTGATCTGGGGCATTTTATCGGGGCAGGGGAGAGAATGGAGACATTAATGGGTGCTATAATTGCATGGCAAGGCCAAAATAGAAAGATGAGTGAAAAAAGATAAAATCTGAAAAAGAAAAAAAATACAGTGAAGTGCTGCTGTAAAAGATACCCGAGAAGAATCTGAATACATCTCTGCACAAACTGTTTGACAAATAGCAGCCATGACCAAGCCAACATTTTGGGGGGAAAATAGCTCTGTGCACACTTTCCATTATACACATGAGATTTCCCTCTCTTTTTCCCAAGCCAAGACGACATACTTCTTGTGTTGACTATTAGTCACAGTATGGCTTGTTGTGTACACTTCTTTGATAAGACGTCAGCATGGTGGAAATGTTTGCAGTTTGTATATTATCTGTTGGTGTGAGGATCTAGTCGCTTCAAAAACACATTTTTGTATCCCTGCAGTAAGCCACAATAGAAACAAATAAAGTAAAAGCAGGGAAAGTCGCAACAAAAAATATCTGATTTTACTCGTGCCATTGGTTTTCATATTCATGGTGCACAGAGGATGAATCCTAAAAGCTTTGTAGATTCTCAAGCATTTCTTTATTTCAGTAAAAACATCAGTGCATCTAAATGATGAATGGGCACAGAATTTGGTAAGGACATTCATGGTTCTCAGAGGATGTTTTTCTGTTAGAGCCATCGTAAAGTAACTGATTTGTGGTTTTGGATCAAATGATCAACAACTGCTGGATGAATTGTCGCAACATTTGGTACAGACATATGTGATTTTCATATCCTAATGACTAGGTGATCCCTTAACTTTTTAGAATAAGTTCCGATGTAGTAAACATTTAACTCACATGACTGATGAGCTGTTTCAGCTTCTTTCATTGTATTTGTCTCCAGACAGCATGAAACACGATGAACAGCAGCTGACATTAAGGAATAATTACACCTTATAGACTGAAAACTATTCCTAAAGACTTCTCTCCATTTTTCCTTCCATAGATGGCCAAAGTTTGTTTCTTCTTCTTTAAGATTTTTTTCTTTTCTTTTTTCTATTATAGGCAAACAACTGATTTTGTTTCTGGCTTCTTCTACTCGCTACATACATCTACATACAGCATAGCCATCTATACCGCAACCTTCTGATGACAGTACACAGCCCAGTTTGCAGTTCATGGTAAAAAGACTAAATTGCATTTTTTGTGTGTGTGGCAGACACATGCTAACATACTGCACACTTGTAACATTTAGCTCTCAAGTACTGTTGTGTACAGCCCCACTGAGATGCCAGCTGTGGACCTAGTCTTGCTGAGTTGTCATTTATGCAGGTAAGTTTGTCATGCAGTGAAAATTATTTTTGCCCAATGTCTGTAAAATCGTGGAATATTTACAAAATGTCTTTCTACTGGGATCTGCCAGTTTCTTCGAGAAACAACTGACCTTAGTGCATTTGCTGATTCAGTAAACAGCAGTTGAGTTTTAATTGTATAAGCAGATAAAGACTGGACAGTATATTCTGAACAATTTTTTTTATGGCAAAAATGACAAATTGCAAAATGTTTTGAATAGAATCCAAACAGTTCCCTTCTGTTGATGTTTTGAAACTTAGTTAATAAATTGAATGAGCTGAATGATGGATATAATGTATACCAAAAGCGGCATATCAAATGTCAAAACCTGTATAAAAGATGTCATGTTTTTTTTCTGTGTCACAAGGATGGCAATGTGCATTATATCACACAATAAAGCAAAATTAGGGTCGTCTGCTCTCCATTAAGCTAATTAAATAAGCATGCTTTTGGCGTTTTATACATTTTGTTCACATCAAAGAGAAACGGCTTCAAAGCCACATCCGATTCAATGAGCACTGCCTCTCTGTGAGAAAAGTTGGGACTCTGATCATGCCCTGTTACTATCTTCCAGATGTCTCAAAATTACATTATTTGACTATAACCAGGTGATTGTCATAATATGAACAGCCACTTACATTTTTACAGCATAAATATAATTCAGAAATGGGGTAACCGTAACTATGAATTTACACTCTTAATATTTAGAGCTAAGCAAAGAGTGTGTAAAGTGTGTTTAACAAATCAATAAGGTGAGTGCATTGTAGTAAAATACACTACCTCCCCCACTCCACCCCTGGCACTGGTCCATGTTTATCTATCACACTAAAAATAGTATTATAGTCACGTAACAAATAAACACTGATCCAGTTCAGATTCTATACTGAGACATTTCAAACCAGTGAGGCCTCTCAAGTGCACTGGTTTGGTTTAACGCAAAACTCGCATGTTGCGATTAAGCTCCTCCATGAAAGACAATGTACTACAACATGAGGGTGATATTGTACAGGAACATGATTGGCAATTCAAAGCCTGTAAATGCTTTGTGAGGAGTGGATCAGAAGAAGCAAAGCCCAGTCCTCGGATCAAAGCCTCACTAATCCCACCTGCTGATTGGCCCTGTAATGATAATGTTTTGACTGGCCCGCAGAGAGTCGTGGTCTGCCATTGCTGGAAGGGTTTCAAGGATAACTGCCTGTATGGCAACTTAAATATGCATGCAGGCTCTTTAAACCTCGTTAATGCAGGACAAACTTGTATTGTTGCAGTGCATGTATGCCATAAGGTAATAACAAATTAAGTGTGGTTAATTCACTATAATCTTTCAAAAGGTGTGAATATACATCATCAATACTAGTACGGCCGGCTAAAGCCTCTGAATCAGCATTTAGATCATGCATACATGTTACAATATGTCTTTTGTATTCCAATTTGGACAGAAGAGGAGAGACTTTGCCTTGAAAACTACTCATCAGACTTCATGCAGCACTGTCAGCAACAAGCCTCGTGACAATGCATTGTTAAACCACTACAACAGTTGAAAACAAATCAGATTTATCTGGTTGTATCTCGCATGTACGCTCATTGAGAAAACATCAGCTTGTTACTATTAATGTGCAACAAAGCTTACAAATGCATCACACTCGTACACAGATCTTGTCAGGTGTAGAGCACAATGCGGAGGCCCCGTTTTCACAATTCCCTTGAATTAGATTTCACTCTTGACTTAATCTCTTTATTCGTGTGGAGAGGCTTTTTTTGTCAAGGAGGTTGTGCATGATGTGGCTTAATCCTTCTGCCTGCATGGGCACAGGCAGGCCTTTGATCAGCTCCTGTTTGATGAGAGATATCGACAGACCTCATCTGACACAGCGGACAGCCCGCCGCAGAGCCACGCTGCCCCCTCCTCCTGCACTTGTTGAGGTTGATGAGATTAAAAGAGCAGAAGATGGAAGCGTCAAATGTCGGGAAACATGGTGGGGGGAAAAAAATTGCTGTGGCATCGGCAACTGGCTGGACCTTGACTTGATTTATGAGTGCACTCCATTTCTTTTTATTTCTCTCTCTCTCTCTCTGGGTGTTTCCCCCTCTCTCTCTCCCTGTATCATTGTGCATGCACATGAGTAACACAAAAACAGAAATATGAGCACGCACATGCACAGAGAAAAACGCAGACTCCACTGCCTGCCACCCTCTGCAGAAGGTTAATAATGATCTCCAGTGTGACTTTGAGAGGTCACGGTGGACTCCGACACAAAATAAGAGTTTGGCTTGTACATGAAGGCCATTTCCCCAATAGTTCATTGTCCCCTTCGTGGCTGTGTGACATTTAAGAAACACTAATAATGTGCTAATGATGCAGTATTTTCATAGAGCTGCCTCATGCCACCAATGGCAGGTACTGCAGCTTTCTCGTGTTTGCCCTCTGTAAAGAGTCAAACACTTAATTAATGTCCAATTTAACCCGAGACAAAAGGTGGCAGAGGATATGTTCATGTGACTTGATATATAGTAACTTTTTCTTGTCACTTCGGTGCCAACAGGCTGCCTACATTAAAAGCAACTGATGGGGACATCAATTTTAGTTTAAGAAATCCTATTTTCATTTCCGTGGAAAGGTAGTGCTTGTGATTTTGAAGCTTGTGTAAATCATTTTTAAACAAACTGCATTATTTTATCAACTGTGGAGAAACTCTCTGGCAGGCCAACTCTGTATTCTACAGAGCAAAACTGAACTTACATATGTACTTCAGTGCTTTCAATGTTATTTGGTTAATGTATTTTTTTTCAGTGAACGTGTCATGTTATGCAGAATTGTGCATTAAGCATAGATTTGTCCTTCAGTATCTCAAAAGTGGTTTGTCAGCAGCATTTTCCTTGTGAACTGAAACTGAGGCACACAGTGAGAATACGGCTCTTTGCTGCTCTCTATCACTGACTGTTAGAACACAACAGGGATTCCAGTATTGGCACAGACAAAGCACGCTATGTTGATATTTAAATGATTTGAATTAGCAATTTTATTCTAGAGGGGACATAAACACAATCTTTACTCTATTCAGCTTGTCAGACAGAAATTGAATGTTGCATATACAGTGCATTTACATTTACACCGATCTGCCAGCTCATGAAACTGATGTGTTCGGAGCAGGACAGCAAGACGACTGGATCAGGGCATCTCCAAAATGGAAAAAATGAGATGTATGCTGTGATTAGCACCTACCAAAGTCCTGACATTCATGTGGATGTTACTTTGGCTACATCCTTATTATTACCTTTGATTTTACAATTCCATATAAAAACAAAAACTACATCTAGATAAATGTTCACTGTGCATATTGACATGCTTGAAAAGGTCTGGCACATGAGCATTTGCGTACACTGGGAATGAAGCAGGGGGTTAGCAGCTCAGTTGTAGAAAACATGAGGGAGGAAAAACAGCGATGACAAAAAGTGAGACCTAAGAGGTGCACAAGGGCTTCTAGCAGAAACAGCAAGATAAGCTATAAATGTAGCCTAATTTGTTTTCTCCTTTGAATTTACCGCTGGTGATCAAAGCATGTCTTTGATTTCTTTGGGAAAATGATAATGTGATAGGAGCGTGATGAATCAGGGAATAAACGTATTGACAGTAAGATCCAGTCAGGACAGATCAGTCGGTTCTGCCCTTCCAGACCATAACGCAACCCCGAAGGTTTTCTAACTAAAACAGAGTAAGGAGTGTCTCCACAGGAATTATAAGGGTCCTAAAAGTATGAATGGTAGGCATAAATGAACCAGAGGTTTTGGGAAGTGTGGACCACCTACCTAAACATTGTTGCAGACCACGTACACTCCTTCATGGCAGCTGATGGTGGGGGCCTCTTTCAGCAGGATAATGCCCCTTGCACACTGCTTGTTCAGGAATGGTTTGACGAACATGACAAAGACTTCAAGGTGCTGACTTGGGCAGTGCTGGAAACAAACAAAATAAAGATTGACAAAGGTAAGAGAATAGTTGTAGTCATGGTCAAATAATACAAATGCAGCACTTTGTATTGCCAGGAGACGGGATGCAAGCTAAGGATGCCAGTTGTAAAGGCGAATGTTTACATGCCAAGTGCATTTCTGACCCTAAGAGCTGAGAAGTCAACTAGCTGACCAAATATTATTCTAAGTAATTGTAGGAGATACCTTTACATGTTTCTACTGTCATCTGCAGTCTTCCTCAGAAGCGTCAGCTGATCGCTGTGACGTGTCACTTATATGTTGTTCTTGCGAGGCGTGGCCAACCTGACGGACCTGACAGGTCTATCAGACTGACCACGATCCCCCCACATCATGGACTGGGACAACGCAAGAATAATTGGGTCAGAGAAAAAAGAAACCCGAGAATAATATTCAGAATAAGAAGACAAAATGAACTTGCTGGATTTATTAGCTGACCAAATGCAGGTATCAAATGCAAGTATTCTAACAGTAGTTTCATAGTTTTGGTTGATTTTCGAGCAAAAAGGCAAAATATTGGCTTGAAGTTCCTCAAATGTGACGACATGCTACTTTTTGTTGTAAAGTGGTAAAAATTAATATCTATATGTTTTGGACTGTTGGTCAGGTAGAAAACGGACAAAATGATTAATCAATTAAATGTGAAAATAATAAGCAGAGAAATCAACGATATAAATAACTGCCTGTGGCAGCCCTGATAACTACTGTGTCCTACATTTAGCATTACCAGCAGCAGCAATATGTGCAATGATAGAAAAGTTCCTACTTCATCAATAGAATCTCCAGAAACAAAAAAGCTATATATATATATATATGACCTGTGTGACATGACAAAAACACAGGATGTATGTGTGACAAAAAAGTAAATATTTTCCATGTCTCAATGAATATGCAATGACTACAAATCAAAGCACACACACACACACACACACACACACACACACACACACACACACATACAGGGGTGAGAGTGGGAGAGGCTGACGTGTTGTCAGAGCAAAACGCCCTCTGCTGAGAAAATAACCCTGCCTCAACCTCTCCCCCGCACACAGGAATGAAAGTGCATTTGAAAGCTATTTTTTCCCAATTTGCTTCTGTTTAAGCAGATTGTCAACTACTGAATACCAAAGCCTGGCTGCCCCCTGACATTATTCACGGAGCAGTGGACCAAGCTGGAGGAATTAGAAAATAGTGAAAGAAATTCAAAACAAAGAGCACTTGAGCCACGATCTGCAAGGGCTGAAGGCCTGAGTTGTTTTGATTTTTTTTTTTCCCCGTCCTCTTTTTCTTTTTAAGCCAGGAGTTATATTATGGGTGCAATTTAATATCTGAGAGGAGGGAGGGATCTGGATTTTCATAATCTTATGATAAGGAAAGGGATTAAGAATAAAGAAGGGATTAATTCGCTTGATCTGCCAATATGGTGGACCAACAATTTTCCCCCCAGGAAGTGATATGTTCTCCTCCTTGTACAAACCTAAGTATAACCCAATTACTATTCTCTGAAGAAACTTAATTTGGCCACATCATGTTTTGATGACTGGCCCTGACCTGGTAATATTGCACATCCTTACACAATCCGTCACCTGTTGAAGTGCCCCGGTCACATGATATGTAACATTTTTTTAAATGTATGTACAATACAAAATCAAGAACGGTTGTTAATTATCTAAATGACACACGTGTGATAGAGTAATTACCTAGATCTGTAATTATGCAAAGTGAGGTCACACTAATTGAGCAGGGAAATGACGGTGCAAGTAAAGCCATGTGGTCGAGCAGAACAGATACGGAGACGGCTGGCATTCATTCACTGATGTAAGGCCGATGGAAATGACATGGATGGCCTCAGACTTATGATTAATGACTCGCACCACAAGTGAAGGTGAAGTCCTGAATGTAAAAATAGTAGAATGCAGAAAAGTGGATGGAAAAAAGAGATAGATGATAATATCAAGAATGTGTAGTTCCCAAAGTCAAAATGGACTGCTAAGTCGAATTCAGTTTGAGAGACACTACGGTTTTATTAAAAAGGTACTACGTGTAACATTTTATCATCAGGAAGCCACTGATATCAATTTTTGAAGATGTGTGTACATAACTGCATCAACAAACCACAAACAGACTGTCAAACACAATAATAGTCTGCTCTCTATTTGATTTCATTTATGGTAGACAGAAAAATACCATAAAGAGAACTGTGAACATATCATCTCTCATGTTATCTAAAGCCTGAGTTTTACGTTCATAGCTTAACCAGCTTTGTTTTAGTTGTTTAGATACAAAACACAGATTGGGGTGCCACCTGAAATCCAAATCTATGGTTGCAGGTCTCCTTAATATCCCCTTAATGGAACAATAGACCTTATCAGGGCAGACATGTTGACCTAAAGCTTGTATCACACATGTAAAAGAACACAGTCGTTATTGATGTTGTTGGTTGGCCTTGTCTCAAACCACTGAAACATTTCTAACCAATGGCTGTTTCTATGCTCAGAAACAAATCAAAGCCACTCAGAGCCTTGTAGGAGTGAGTAAGAGTGCCAACGTAAATTCCCTATGCCAGAAAAATGACAACAGAAAAATCATCATGAAAATGGTGATACATGAAGAGTGGATAACACAGACTGAGCTATACAGTCTGTCAACATGGTTTTACGTTTGAACATGGAAAAAATTAGGTTAACTGCTTCTGGCAGCAGCTACAGCAGCTTCCATGTGAACTGAAAATGATGTCAGTCGGACCGCTACGTCACCTACTATTGATTGATTAGCTGCATGGTGGCAAATATCTTCAGACATACAATGGCTAAAGCTACAAACAATAACGAGTTTTGCTTATTCTGGCTTGTCAAACAGAAGCTTAGACAATGTCTAGAAATATTTTCTGAATAGAAAATCACCACACATTGAATGATTTAATTCCACTATTGTATAATTTAAACATTTCTAACTGTGGCAGTATCCAAAATGCAGTACACAGCAGGAGGGTGAGGCCTGTCTCCCAAAGATGACATTTTTGAACAACTAAAGTGAATTTTCAATCAGGCTTTGAGGGAAACATACATTCTCCAGGATTATATCTGTGACATATCACAAACACGTTTCTAGCCAGCATATGTTTGCCATTTATTTTATTGCTTTTCAGCCATCACTCCTGTTCAGCCATACAGTCAATGTGGACTTTGACTCTTTCCAAGTGAAAGCATTTGGGGCAGTGGTGTCCTAGTGGTTTGTGAAGCAAACTTGTAACTGGTGTGTTGCCGGTTCGAGCCCCCGGACTGGCAAGAGAGGTTGAGGTGGGAAAATGAGAGCGACAGCTAGTCCCAGTCACCACCACTGTGGGCCCTTGAGCAAGGCCCTTAACCCCTGACTGCTCCCCGGGCGCTGCACCGCGGCAGCCCACTGCTCCTAGTATGTATAGTTAAGGTTAACTTTGAATAGGATGGGTCAAATGCAGAGAAGGAATTTCCCCAAGGGGATCAATAAAGGGTAGATTATTATTAGGGCCAGAGCCCTGCAGGGCAAGGACCCTATTGTTCCTGCTATGTTTCTTTGGGGAGTTTTTGAGCACATTTAAGGGGAAATAGGTAAGAAAAATAAAGAAACTAAGAACCAAATTTGGCACAACAATCAGGCCTGGTGAAAAATTAGATATTTTACTACTTTCGTCCATAGCCACGGCCAAACAGCTCCACAACGCCCCCTACAAATTTGAACAAAAATCATATAAAATCACTGGATTCTCCTAAAAACATGACATTTGGTACACATGTAGAGCAGGCCAAGATGAACAGATTTAAGTGCATGGATATCGCAAATGGCTCCACAGCGCCACCTAGACATTTTCAAAAACTCATAAAATCACTGGTTTGTCCTACAAATATGAAATTTGGTACATGTGTACAGCAGGCTGAGACGAATCGATGTGCGTGCTTGCAGTTTCCAAATGGCTCCACAGCACCACCTACAAATTTTCAGAAATTCATATAAAATCACTGCTTTGTCCTCTAAACATGAAATTTGGTACATGTGTACAGCAGGCTGAGACTAATTGACATGCATGCTTGCAGTTTCAAAACGGCTTCACAGCGCCCCTTAGAAATTAAAAAAATTCATATAAAATAAATTCTTTCTGCTACAAACATGAAATCTGGTTCACATGTACAGCAGGCCAAGATGAACAGATTTACGTACTTGGACTTTCCCAATGGTACCACAGCGCCCCCTAGAAATTTTCAAATTTCCTATAAAATCACTGGATTCTCCTACAAACATGACATTTGGTACACATGTAGAGCACACACCGACATGCACCACACCTCAATGTGCGCCACCTCCCGACATGCGTGAGGGTGCGAGGGCCCGTCCGACGCAGCTTGCAGCTTTGATTATTATTATTCCCTATTACATCACAAAGATACTTTACTAGAAGAAAATAAGTTTCTTTCAAAACTTATTTGCAAATGCAGTTTAGTTGTCCTGCATGATGCAGCACTGTTTGTTCCAATATAAAGACAGAAAGGCATGATATTTTGAAGCATGTACCCATCATGTAGCAATGCTTAAAGGCATCATTACCATCACATGCCTCTGGAAACAATTGTTGTGAAATACGTTGAGTCCATCTTCTTACAAAGCAGTGTTTGCTACAGAATGTATAAGGCATTCTGTACAGGGAGACAATCATTTTAAAGCCTGGTACTTTATGAGGTTTATAATGGGCACTGATCTCTATCTGCAGTGGGGAGGGAAGATGGAGGTGATTAGAAGTTGATGCTCCCTCAGGCTTGGGATTATGGTAAATATACTGGCCGTCTCTGGGGATCATTAAAAACAGCTTCCTCATCCCCTCCAAGTGACTGCTTATGTTACTGGACCCTTGGAGGCAAAGCAAAACCAGCCACCGCCGCTATCATTTTAGAGGGAAATGGAGTGTGCGGTGTATCAAAGGACAGATTTCCATTAGGCCTGTGCAGTTTTTAAGTGTCCTGTCTGTGGTATGTTAAGTATGCCGTTTTAAAGTGTTAAATATGCAGTAAAAAAGGACAGGAGTCAAAATAAAAAATACCACAAATTCAGACTCAGACCCAACCATAATTTAATTACCACAAAATACTGTAGCTTGTCTCACTTCAGCAAAATAACAATTCAGAAATAGTGTTGTCACGAAACCAAACTCCGACTTCGATACGATACCTGCTTTAAAAAAAATCAATACTCGACACTGAAATGATACCACAGGCAAAACCTTAAACATCAGGGAAAGTAATGTAATATTATATGAAAGAACATGAAACTTAGATTCTTTTTTATTACTAAATAAAAAACCTCAGTGCACATTTTAATCACACATTTCGAAATAAAGTTACTTAAAGGCCTTATGGCTGACTCTAAATTCAGAGGAACCCCCTATACTTGACCAGTGTGTTGCTTTTTGTGCTCCGACCAAATCACATTAATACCACTATTACAGCAACATTGTAGATTGTAAACTATCTTTGAGAGAGCCTGTTCTCATTCATTTTCATTTTTTTATGTTATTTGACCAACTACAAAATACTCACAGAGCTCACACCTCTGCTCCGAATGTGTACCGACTGGAGCCATTTATGTTCAGTCTATTTTGGTGCACGGCTGGTAATCCTGGATTGAGTTCCATCACAGTTAGCCAATCAAGTTTATTATTTTCGTGCTCAATAGAATAGTATTTATTGTGCCGTTAAATGTTTTCTTGTTTACTTTCTCATATAGGTAAGTATGTTTTTGACAACAAATTATACATTTATAACATTAATATTAGATTATTGTCAATGATTGGATCAATGTCATGGTGTTGTTAAAGCTTTTACATGGTATGCAGTACTCAAGTGTCCTCTATACATAATTTATTTTATAGTTATCCTATATGTCCAACCCCGTATCAATTAATAAACAGCATTTAATAGATTGAACACAGCTTCTTGGCAGGTCTGTCCTCTACTGACTGCATTTTCTAGTAATTGAAACTATTGACAAAAATGTTTTTCCCATGTTAACCATTACCAGTACTGATTGAGTATAAACTGATCATTGTAAATGCTGTTGTTTATCTGCTCACTGTGAACACCTGACTTTTAGCAGCTTTGTGAGCTATGATAAAGTTATTGTTACCAGTGTGAAGACTGCATTTGCACAGAGATGTTTTCCACATTGGTTAGTTTACTATAAAGATAAAGCCATGGGGCAGTGGTGGCCTAGTGGTTTGTGAGGCAAACTTGTAACCGGTGGGTCGCCGGTTCAAGGCCCCAGACTGGCAAGAGGTTGAGGTGGGAAAGTGAGAGCGACCGCTTGTTCCAGTCACCACCACTGTGGGCCCTTGAGCAAGGCCCTTAACCCCTGACTGCTCCCCGGGCGCTGCACTGCGGCAGCCCACTGCTCCTAGTATGTATAGTTAAGGTTAACTTTGAATAGGATGAATGCAGAGAAGGAAGGAACCCAAGGGGATCAATGAAGGTTAGATTATTATTCTAATATTCTATATACACGTCCGTGAGCCTGATTTTTATCCTGCGCTGGTTTTGACACTAAGGACACAGTCGCTGAAACATTCCAGCTTCATCTCCACAGTAGATTAGCCGGCACGACAAATGGATGCGTCATTATAAAGCACACGGCTCGCAGAAGTTCATAATCGATGAGCGGGACAGTTCTAATAAACCGTAATGAATTCTCTATAAAGCTCTTTATCCACTACCTGCCTTCTCCTCCAGTGTTTATCCTCTAAAAACTCCCTGCTCGTCTTTTATTGGCCCCTTTTTGCAAT
Organism: Chromis chromis; assembly: GCA_900302755.1. NCBI lineage: Eukaryota > Metazoa > Chordata > Actinopteri > Pomacentridae > Chromis > Chromis chromis. The sequence goes on from OMNN01096653.1 coordinate 36,181, forward strand.
GAATTTGCCTCCTAATGTTCGCTTCCTGCACCACTCAAAAGACAAGTTTCTGGTTAAGCAGGAAGTCAAGCATCTTTGTTTACGTCTCACAGTCCAATTAAAGACTTTTGCATGCTGGAAAACTTTAGTGAATCAGTGTTAAACGGTGCATCTTTCTATTTTCCTCCAGACTGGCTGCATGTTCCTTCCCCCCGAATCATCTCTGACCTCCGACACACACAGAAACACACACTACAGATTATGCAAAAGCCAAAACACACACTCTAATGTTTTTTGCTGTCTCTTCGAGCTGACCCACTTTGCTCTTTTTGCACGGCGGTTATGTAAGGATGCCACTCGAGCTTAACGCACACATGCAAAACACCCATTGTTATATCACTGTTAAGTGGAGCGTTTAACCCTCCGTAATGGACGCCGATGGGGGAAGCAGCGAGACGTACCAACGCCATCGTACAGTCGCACCGGCACGAGATGCGGTGACGTTGCCGTCCGACTGCACGGATTCAAATAAGTGTGGAGGAAAGTGAAGAAGTTGAAAGGAACAAGGGGGTGATAAAGGCTCGAAGGCTGACGCTGCACATTCGTACTCGGTGGGAGGCCCTGAGTGTTTGTCTGCCGCACCTCTGAAGTGTCTCTCAGCTGATGTGTCTGGAGCGGTTTTTGCACAGTAAACTAGAAAAGCTTCGCCCGTTAAAATCGATTCCATACCTCGTTTTATTATTAGTGTCGGTATAATGAGAGTTTTAATGGGAGCAGTATTTCCTGAGAGTTGCCTCAGCTGAGTGTCTCCACCGCCACTCGCTCTCTGCAGGAGCAGTCGGCCGCCTTTCTTCTGTCACGAGCACAATGCGGCTTTCATGGTGACGAGAGGAGAGGTTGCCGACTGTCCGCGGATCGTCCACAAAGCGCACGCACAAAGGCAAAACGTGGAATTATTTCGATCGCGGCCGACAGCCGGGACGAGCTCACAAACACAACAGAGCTGTAAAAGATGTTCTACCTGCAGAACCTGCTTCCACTTATCCAGAGACAGGTTGTTTCCAGATGTCCCTGTCCTCTGCAATGTTTTCCAGCTTCTCCTGAGGTGTTCCCAGGCCAGATGAGATATGTAATCCCTCCAGAGAGTTATGCGTCTAATCTGGGGTCTACTCCTAGAAACCTCCAAACAGAAGATCCTTGCCTTAACTTGTATCTGCAATCATTCTTTTACAACCAAAAGCTCATGAGAGAGACTCCAACACTGGCCACATTTAAAGCACACCTAAAAAAGTGGCTAAAGGAAAACTGCCCTCTTGGCCAGGTCACTCTTGGAAAAGAGATTTTAATCTCAATGAGTTTTATACCTGGTTAAATAAATAAAGGATATATAAAACCAGGTGTGAACACTTTTAGTGAATGTTTTTTTTATTTTTTTATTATTGTTGTATCTTGTCATTGTAGTGTTTGTATTTTAATCACCTGCCTAGGGACTACAGACGGAAATTAGCATCTCTGCTATAATCTGGCATATTTACACTGTCCCTATGCAGATGTTCATCAATATGCACTGTCCCTATGAAATAAACAAATAAAATAAAAAATAAAAAAAAATAACCAGTCACACAAAATAACTACGGCGACACAAATGTACCAACAGTCACAAAAAGTCACAAAATTGTCACTGAAAGATGCAGCAATTCCACAAACATACACAAATTGACAAACAACAATGACTAAACAGAAAGTCACAAAAATGAACTCAAAGAAACACAAAATGGCAACAAAAAGCCACAAAATGACCACAGAGACACAAAATGACGACAAAGAGATGCAAAATGTCCAGAAACTTACACCAAACCCACAAAAAGTCGCTTTTGTA
>OMNN01096656.1:0-31685 GCA_900302755.1 Chromis chromis
GTTGTGTAGACCTTTTTCTACGGTGGCCCAGAAGGGTCAACGCAACTGCAAAAGCCACAACGCAACGGAAAAAGCCACAACGCAAGCGCAAAAGCCACAACGCAAGCGCAAAAGCCACAACGCAACAGCAAAAGCCACAACGCAAGCGCAAAAGCCACAACGCAACAGCAAAAGCCACAACGCAACAGCAAAAGCCACAACGCAACAGCAAAAGTCACAACGCAACCGCAAAAGCCACATCACAAATGCAAATGCCACAACCCAAATACAAATGCCACAACGGAAGTGAACCCACAACGGAAGTGCGCAGCGGACAGAAGAACAGGCTTTGTTTCCGGGGGACAATATTTTCTGATGGACTATTTTGATTACGGGAGAGTTTAATGAGACGTAAGTAAAACGCTGCTGCTCGATGATTGTGATTAATGTCGTTTTGTGTTTTCACAAATCAGCAATGTTGGTCACCGTGTTTTACTTACGTCTCTCAATGGCAATATACCAGTATTGGTGTAATTTAAATAAGCTCAGAGATATGTTGTAATGGGGCTTCAGCATTTGTGTATTTTATGGCTGTGTCAGTAGCATATCTACAGCAATAAACAGTTCTGTGGCTTCTCATGTGGGTTTGCCTTATCACTGATGCTGGCTGTAGAAGCTGGACTAACCTGACTAGCATGATTTAGTTAAAGGGCAACCACTGACTCATTGTCTCAGCTTTCTGGGACTGTGTCCAAAATCTGATTGTAGATCATTTCCATTTTATACTGTCCCATGACCATATTATACGCAGCTGTCAGATGAGAAGCATAGCATTGGGGTATTGGGCACAAGGAGTGTTCATATAAAGATTTGTTTTTTCCATTGTGGGAAGTTTTGAAAGCAGGGTGGAAATTTTACACTTTTCTACTTACTCAATGATGACTGTTGAATTACGTGGATAATATGTGCCATAACAAGACATAGACTGTAATTATTAGACCAGTTTGTATGGCATAATCAACCAAAACAAGTCCACTCTTTGGAAACGCACTCATTACAAAACATTACCAAAACATTAAAACTAGCTGCCTAATTGTTAGAGACCTGCTTAATCTTTACTAATGTTAAGGTAGGTGTCGCGTATCCAAGTAAGATCCACAAGAATGTGAGAACCCAGGGTTTTCCAGTAGAACATTGCATTTTAACAAGATATTTATTCACTTCACTTGTCAGTAGTTCATGTTGTGGCTGATCGATGTATGTGCACGGTTTCATTCCTGGTCTGTTTCTGTCCCATTTTTAAAATCAAACTTGTAAAATGTAGGAAAAATATTGTTAACTGCACTATGATATTAGTGCCTTTGTTTGGAACTATACCAACCTTATATGTGCACATTAAAATACAGAATATGTGTATTGTATATATTTGTAGAATATAGCTTTTACTTGAACGCGGTGCACCACCTTTTGTGTCGAAGCTGCTAAAAGGAGAGAGGAAAGGACTAAGTTAAGCAGGAGCAGCACCAGCTGCAACTGGTGCATTGCAGCACCTGGCCTACCCCAGCACACGGACTCCTGCTGCGAAGGCTCATTCAGAACGCAGAGACACAGCATCAATCACAGCTGCTCAGCCAGTTCCTCTGGCCTGCTATTTCACACAGGCCTTATGCTGCAGTCACCAACGACGCCAGTCCCCGGTTTCATTTGTCATTGCTGACACTAATTCCTTGATTACCCAAGGTGCTTAAAGATTTACCTGCTTGACTAACTTTGTTGGATTTGTTCCTTGGTGTGCAAGAGATCTCTCTTTGGCAAATAATTGATTATCACTGACATCTCATCGAGCATCCTGGGGGTTTGAGTATCACCTGAACACTGGACAGGCGATCATTTTTGGAGAAATTGTTTTTGGGCAAAAAACAAAGAGCAAGAAACTGGGAAAGACACGCAACCACAAACCAGACATGATCCTGTGATGTTCGGATTCATTTTCTGGTAGTTTCTGACACTGATACTTTATTTTTTGATATTACAGGTCGTTACAGAAATCCTCTACCTATGTTCTGCAGGCAAAACAGTCCCATAGTCACTGCAATTGTAGCCCAGCCCTCATCTATTAAAGACTCAGCGAGGCAGGATGCCTTTGAGTCAATGTCCTTTCCCTCACCTTTACTCAGAGCAGTTACTCATTGCTAACCAACTGTCATCCCACTGTGAGCAGATGAGGTTTTGGCTGAAAATTCTGTTTTTATTCTGGATAGATCAAGATCTACTGACGTGCAAACAGGAGAGCAGCTACCTCCTCTTAAGAAGGAAGTACCAAAAGTTGTGTAGGATCAGTGGATCGACTCCTCAGGAATATTATGTAATGGTGTGGTGACACTTGACACTTGGTAATGATTTTTAAGTTCTAAGATTTTATGAGACCACTTTTTTGTAAATCATCACCTGGCCTGAAAGCTCATTAGACTCTCCTGTCAGGGTCTAATTTATACCCTAACTCATCTTTTGTGTGGCAGATTAAACACGTGTTAAACTGTAGCTGCGTCTGTTGAACTGATTATAGTGAATTCTTGGTAAAAGCGTGCTTTTCCTAACATCTTACATCCTCAAAATTAAAAAACAACAAACTTATTTCTTGCTATAGACAAACAGCTGAACTAGAGGGAATCACTAATTGACTACATTATATTGGGGAAATGAAGCATGTAGCCTTTATTTGTCAACAGGAAGGAAGTTTCCCTACTTAAGTAGTAGGCACCACTCTTAAATCCCCTGCTGCTGTGTCCACACCACGCTAATCCAATAAACCACCTATGGTGATCTGACGTCTTGCATAACAGGGCTGGGATCGCCAATGTTTCCCCCCGGTGACCAAATGACTGCAGGGTGCCATTTATTTTTAGCCCTAGAGCACGCGCTAAGGAGAGAAACTATCAGGAGATGATGTTTGGCAGACACTCCGCAGTAATCTGCCATTCAAAGCCAAGTGGATCATTAAAATAACAAGAGCTGTAATTTAAGATTCAGGGTTTGTGTAACATGAGTGAGAAAGTGCTAAGTGTAAGGTGAGAATAAGAAGGAAAATACAGAGCGGTGAAAGTGGGAAGTGTGACTTTGAAGACTGTGTCAGCCCTCTACTTTGTTTCCTCTTGACTTGACATGACAAGAAAGAAATACTGCAGGCAGGGGCTCGGGGCGCAGGTTGCAACTGGGGCATATCCGGCAGGGGCTCTGGTTACAGTACCTCATGACACTGCGTTTTGTTGTTGTTGATGTTTCCAGAAACCCTTCTCTAGTGTCCCCCTCTATCTGTGCTTCCTTCGTTTCATGTTAAATTCCAGGGTTTACTGTATCTGTAGTTGTGCAAGCTATGCTATGCATGCATTACCTCACATCCCCTAGTGCCACAACCACTACTCGATAGGGAAGGCCATCCCGCACCCACTGGATCACATGCATGCAATCTGAGAGTCTGGAAATACTGTTGACTTGAGGGTTTTACAGTAGTGCGCTCTTGGCATTGCTGAAGGCACTAATCTAGACATATCAATTAAAACGAGGATAGGGAAATGTGAACCCCAGGAGCCTTAATTTAAAATCATTTCTCATCTTACAAACAAAATGATCCCTGTCAAATGTGCCTTTGTAGGAGTGTCAGATGTTGCAGCTTAAATGGAATTGCAGTTTGGTAGAGCATTTGTTTTTCAGTCTGTCCACCTCAAGCATGAACTGCTGTAACTTCGAAATGGCAGGCGTAAACCTGACTTCCAGGTAGTGCTCCAACTAATGACTGTTTTCATCACTAATTTGGTCAATGAAATGTATGAAAAGACCCACTAAGTGATGCCTTAAAACATTTTGGTTTGTTGTAATTCAGACCTGAATAGTATTCACTTTGTTATCATATATGACGAAGAGAAACAGCAATTTGAGAACTTGGAAGATGAGATGTGGTATTTTTTTTCACTATTTTTGCCTAAAACGACAGAAGCGGCTAATTGATTATCAAAATCGGTGCAGATGTTTTTTTTCTTTAGTCGAATTAAGAATTATTTTCCCAATTATTTCAACTCTACTTTCAATATGAACAATATCAAACTGGTAAAACTGCTTCTGGAACAGTTAAAAAGACAGAGACTGAACCAATTATTTGAGAATATGAAATTCTGAATGCTATACCAAGTTATAATTTCCCTGCCTTAACTTGAAGAGTTGGACCAAACCCTGTATAACCATTGGCTTTTACCTGACCCAGGGTTCTCCCAACTTGAACATAGTAAGGGGAGAGAGAAACAATGTAGGGGGAGAACGAGTGCATAACCCTTCTAGGGGAAACTGGGGGAATGCTCCTCCGGAACATTTTTGAAATCTGCAACCTCTGTAAGTGCATTTCCTGCATTTTCCAGCCCATTTAAGTGCATAAAAGAAGTACAAATATAAAAAGTGAAGAATTCTCCAAGTCAAAAATTAGGCGACAGTGAACAAGAATATGAGAATTCAAATATATCCTATCCAATGCGAACCAAGTAACAGATTATAAAAAGCAAATGGAAAACATTCTTTCCCCTGGCGACTAAAGAAGACTTGATTTTCTATTTGTTTCGTATCTTTGATGAGTAATAAAAACAAATACAGATCGGAATGGCGAGGACATGCTAACGCTGTCGGACTCGGATGATGGACACCTTGAGGAGCAAGATCGAAGTGCCAAGCGGGAGATAGAGTGGTATTTGCGGACTCTAGTAAAATCCTCCGTCTGTCCATCTGTGTACCCCCCCCCCATCCAGATCCTTGCCATCCAGTTCTGCACCAAAGGGCTTTAAGGTTGAGATTTTCCTGTAACATCTCTTGACATCTTTTCTACATGATGCAGCATCTGTCTCCAGCATGGAAAGCATACATGTTAATTGTGTAGCTGCACTGAACACAGTAAAACCTGCCTATATAGGCAAAGTAAGAGACAGAGATGCCTCTTGCCAATCAAAAAATAATTTGTATGGGGTTTAAAAAAAGGAAAAAAAAATTGTTACATGTATCAGCATCTAGGCGACCCACTTACAGCCCTCAGCATGCCTTAGGAGCGTTGATTTAGCCAACATAGATCCATCCTACTTTGTTGAACTTGGTGGGAGCAGAGCACTGCCTCGCTTTTCCAGAGACGGACAGAAAAAGAGTTCCATCTACCCAGGGAGAGGGTTTTTCAGCACTGAATGGTGCCTTCTGCCAATTCTGTGTTGTTGTTGTTTTTTTTGTTTGTTCATGTAGCGGGCAGAGTAAGGTGGAATGATTAATTGAGAAATTAATGGGTTCTCTATACTGTTCTTTTGTGCATCACAACAAAGTGGGTTTGAGGATTTCTTTTTGGGCTATTTTCCTGCACTTTTAACCATAGCAACATAGTTTTTCAGTTTGAAAAAATGTCAAACTACCTCTTTATTGTTGATATGCGACACCAGCTTATCCCCTTAGATAAGTTCTGTGTGCTCTTGCTTACAGGATGTCGTTCTTGACCAGAAATTCCCAGCTCTAATCACATGTTTCCAGCTACAAAAAGTCCCAGACTTGTCACAGATCCAATACCTGAAATGTGACCATTTGAATGTCTCATATCTAATCCGACTATGGACATTACTCTTGAACTTTTTGAGTTTGTCGGAGTTGTTATTTTTTCTTTAATCTGGGTTTGTTTTATGTTGCTAACATAGTTGTATTCAAACACACTGAACCTGAATCCAGTTTTGTTTCTAGAAGACACAACATGTAGGATGTACCTTCAGACAACTAGAGGAATATTAGTGCTGTCTTCTTCCACAAACGTATGAGTCATGCTTTACACACGAAGCAGGTGATTCCTTGTCTTATTATACAACAGGGTTTCTCTCCTCGTTGGCATTTTACTGTGGAGGTAGTAATAAGAAGTGTATTATCAGTGACATTTCATTTGGCAGGGCCGATGTTATATTTTCCAAAGCACCTTCTCACTCCATTAAGATAATAATTTGAGCATTATACTGCCATCAGATTATTGTGCCAGAGCTGAGGCAAGTTTAGCAATCATCAAATTACAAATGTCTTCTCAATGCATTGTGTTTGTAGCCTACTACTAACAGTTGAACTCATATATTTGCACTCCATCTTGGCTGCGATGAAATGCAAGCATTGTGTTACACACAGTTGAACACAGTTACTGGTTTGTAGTGCAAGACTTGCCTCCACAGTAAAATGCCAACTAGCAGCTGGATAGCTCCGTGACTAACACCCCAGACATTGGCATGGGATATTGGTGGTTCAAATCCCGGTCAGGTATCCAGTGAGGACCCTTAGGCCAGGTCCTTAATGCTTTCCTGCCTATATACATAGGTGCTTTTATCCAAAAGCGTCTGCTAAATTAAATTGTAACCTTGTAACTTAATCATTAGGAAAGTGTTACAAGAAATAATTTCACAATGCCAACTTTATCCATCACAGTGGCAACAATGAATAAAATAATCACTTAATATGTGTGGAAAAAGTTGTATAATATATGTCTAAGTCAGCCGAAGCATCAAGGTCAACTAAACTCTCTATAGATTTCTCTGAGTGTAAGAGTTACTGACTTCCAGACTCCAAAGAGTCCTTTGGGGACTTTTCGACACTTCAAAACACCTTTTCATCTTACCTTTGTTTGTGCTCAAAGCATATTTTTTAACCTATAAAATGTTTTTTTCCTCCTGCAGGATATGAAAAGACAGAGGACACATCAGAAAAGACATCCTTGGCTGACCAAGAAGATGCCCGAATGATACACCTCAACCAGCCACAGTTCACAAAGTTTTGCAGCAATCGAGTCAGGTAAGCAGATTATTTACACAAATGTATTCAATTCAATTCAATTCAATTTTATTTGTATAGCGCATATTTACAGCATATGTCATCACATAGCGCTTAACATAGTAAGGAGAACAGAAAACAGAAAACCCAACAATCCAAAGTTGCTTTTGGATTCCTTATGAGCAAGCAGTCAGCGACGTGGGAAGGAACAACAACAAAAAAAAAACCCTAGGAAAGGGAGGGGGTACAAACCTCTGACAGAACCAGGCTCAGGGAAGGCGGCCATCTGCCTCCAACGGTTGGGTTGGGAATGGGGATGAGGGTGGAGGGGATAGCAGGAGAGGTTGGGGTGGGGATGGCAGGACAGCAGGTGGTGAGGGCAGCGGCTGCAGATCATAGACGTGGAGCTCCAGATCCAGAGATATACGCGGAGAGAGCAAGCACAGGACACAGGACAGCAGGTGGTGAGGCCAGCGGCTGCAGTACTGTACTGATAGGGAAGCGTTGATGTACTGCATGAACTCATGGAGAAATTAAGAATCAAAATTATTTGGTAAAGAGCTGCAGTATGTGGTCATAATCAAGGTGCTATTAAGTTTAAGCTAGTTGCATTTAGTTTTTATCATGTATTAAAGTTTTGTGGCCCACATTCATAGCTTTACTCCATCAGCTACATGCACTGAGCTGCATATTGTGCTCTTTGCTGCCTCTTCTCTGTCTCTGGAAAACAAAATGACTTCTGTTCTCAATGCAGCTACAATGGCACCTAAGACAAAAATACAAATACCACGGACAAATGCAGTATTGTTTATCACTGAACTCAGAATGCAACATCAGCAACAAATCTTCCATAATAATATATCTCCTCTGTGAGATTTAAGATGAAGACAACATCGACTGTACAGTTTTAATGTTCAGCGGATCAGTATTGGATCCTGTTTTGGTAGGCCATTTAAAATAAAAAGGCTTCATTCCAGCCACACAAGGTTGACCTCTAATATTTACCATCCAGCATTTCCAGTGTAATTTTTAAGGGGAACATTCTTTTCCCGTGCCACTGAAAACGAAGCTTTAAATATTCAGTGTTAGTTTGAATATTTTGCTGTTGAAGGGAAAATGCTGCTATTTTTGACCTGGTATTGGCAACCCAGAGGCCATCAGTGGTTTTCATGGTGACCTGCAGCAAACCGTGCCTTTAACCCGACATTAACCTTCAGAGTTAGAAGCAAAACAGTTGAATGAAGGCATGCACTGAATGTTCAGCGACTACTGAAATGTCAGCCTGGTGAGAATGTTCCAATAGCAAAGAAATCTTTTAGATTTTAAAGGCCCTGGGGACATCTTGCAGGAATTATAGTCCAACAAATATCTTGAGGTGAAAAATGAATACATACTTTGTGAACTCTGTAATTTACTTCCTTCTTTTCAGCCACACTACAAAAATATTTATAAGATTCTTTACATTCAGATTTTGCTTTCAGCCTTCTTACAATGTTTTTTAAATACATCCACCAGAGTTAAACCAGTGTACAGAGCCACTTCTGTTGTGCAGTAGAGAGAGCTGTTGCACATGTGCAGCCATGACAGCACTGCCAGGCACATGATATTTGATAAATACCTGCAAGATTTGTATCATCAGTGCTGCATTAGTGCAGATATACCAAACTGGCCTCTTTATCCTGTTGCTCCTCTTGGAGGAGTGCAGTGCTTTTAGCATTAAAGGTCAAGTTTGTTGGGTCAGGCCGTCCTCTGTCAAGGAATATTACTGTTAGCATTCCTGCTGCATGAGCAGCTTGAGATATGTATGTGCTTACACAGGCACTGCTATAAACTGAACAGGAATAGTAAATGGAAAAAAGCCCATGAATGCAAGTGTGCGTAGTGTAATTCCATTTGTTAGGTCAGCTTCATGCATTGACATGACAAATAACAAACGCAAGCAGCTAAAAAAATTGCAGAATATTTTTCCTTTAAATTACTCAACCATGATTCTTCCTTACTTTGTTTTTTTAAGCTCCCTTTACAGTTAGTTGGGTAGACATTACATTAATGGCACATTTACTTTTTACTTTTAGTTTTGTTATTAGTTATTAACAGTCCAGAGCATTTGCATTCAAGACAGCTTATCCTGCTTGGAGTACTAGATGGTTGATGTTGGCATTGCAGTGTATTGCATCAGAAAGGTTTAATTAGTATGGCCTTTGCTATTAGAGAACACCTCTGCCTACTTTTTAAAAGTATATTAGATTTTTGACCTTGCTGGAGGCAGCATTAAATGGAAGACTGCCTCCACTGAAAAATAAAGGAAAAAAGCAAATTACAGTATTAGGTCAAGCTGAATAAAACTAGACACCACAAACAAAATGGACAAAAATAAGGTAATTATGAATAATTGATCATTGTTATACATTTCTCAATATTCTAGACTAATGTGAATATTGTGAGCACAGGTATGGCTACCTCCCAGTGAAATCAGATGGAGAATCTACGGTGGCCCAGAAGGGTCAACGCAACAGCAAAAGCCACAACGCAACAGCAAAAGCCACAACGCAAATGCAAAGGCCACAACGGAAGTTAACCCACAACGGAAGTGCGCAGCGGTCAGAAGAACAGGCTTTGTTTCTGGGGGACAAATTTATTTATTTATTTATTTATTTTATTTTATTTGAAAGGGACAGTGCACATTGATGAACAAATGTAAAAATTACATATTGTAAATGCGCCAGAGTTAGCAATATTGCTAATTTGCATCAGTTGTCCCTTGGCAGGTCACAAAACAAACATTATTTACAAGGCTTAAAGTACATAAATACAATGCAATCAGTCAAACAACAATACAAAGTGCATGAATATAAGAGTTACAGTTAAAGTGTTTATGTTAAGGTGTGTATTGCCAGTGTATGAGTTATTTGGAAAGTGCATAAAGTCAAAAACCACTCACCATTCACATATACAAAATCAACGAATGCAATATATGTATATTTTCAATATTTTCAGACGGACTGTTTTGATTACGGGAGAGTTTAATGAGACGTAAGTAAAACGCTGCTGCTGGATGATTGTGATTAATGTCGTTATGTGTTTCCACAAATCAGCAATGTTGGTCACCGTGTTTTACTTACGTCGCATTAAACTCTCCCGTAATCAAAATAGTCCGTCAGAAAATATTGTCCCCTGGAAACAAAGCCTGTTCTTCCAACTGTTGCGCACTTCCATTGTGAGTTAACTTAAGTTGTGGCCTTTGCATTTGCGTTGTGGCTTTTGCTGTTGTGTTTTGGCTTTTGCGGTTGCGTTGACCCTTCTGGGCCACCGTAGATTTTCCATCTGATTTCACTGGGAGGTAGCCCAGTCAGTTTAATACTGATACTGTATTAAACGTTACAGTATGTGTAGAAGTTTGAATGGTTGCAACACAGCAGACTTAGCAAGTCAAAGCACACAGTAAGCTTTTCAAACTGGTTTTAGATCCACCGCTTTTGATCTGACTGCAACACATCCATTTGGTCTTCTGTTAACTGATTACTGAAATGAACACTGCATTTTTTCAGCAGTGAAATACACAGCTTGCAGATCACTTAGCTTTTCTTGAGTTCTTCTTTGTCTTTGTACATTTTAAATTCCAAATGTGACCACACATTTTCTTCAGCCCGTGAAGGCACAGGCTGTAGGCTGCCCTAAACATCTAATTTGTTCAACAGGATTGGTTGCTGTCTCAAAGTGACCTGTAGAGACGCTTACAGAAGCGGGGCCTTTGATAAATGATGAATCTACCCTTACAAGCAGACAGAAAACACTCACACTTTTCTTCATTTCACTTGATCTCATTCTCCCACGGCAGCATCGCTCCCTGTTCACCATCACACAGATGTACACATATTACTCCTACCCCATCACAGACAGGCACCATGGTTTTACGTAAGTGTTGCTGTGGACTGTTTGTTCAGCTGCACTGGTTGATGGCAGATCTGGTTGTAATGTAAAGGTGATTAATCGCTGAGATGTTGACAGCTTATCCTGTGGCAAACAGGAGTGGCTGTGCAAACCGTTTTACTGTTGAGTATCCACGAAATGCTGATGTTCTGTGTGGAAAATTAAGACATAAATAGACATGGACACACATAGGCACAAACACACAATAAAGCATGCAAATAGAAATGATTGTCTTGTACAGTGTCTTAACTTGACTTACTCACCTAACCACACAACGATTCATTTCACTGACTGGTATTTATGCATATTCCTTCCCTAAACTATGCATGTGACTCCCTCTATGTCAGTTGCACTACTGCTTGTGTGTGTAGGTAAACATACACATGTGGACACATCTTGGATACGTAACAGGAGGCCATTCATCTGTTGAGGTCACTGGTCGAACCAGTTGTTCGTCTTTATCCAAGCTATGTGTGCAGTTGTATTTACATATGGAATTAGTTTGACAAGAAAAGACCTACATTGTCATTGTTTATGCCACGTCAGTCATTACCTAACCACCTGTCTGATTATACAAGCATCCTATAGAAATAATGTGTATATTATGATGCATTTAACTGATAAATATTATATAGGTAACAGTGCGATTCATACAAAGCTTCTCCATCTTCTGAATGGTGTGAACTGACTAATTGGTGATGAGGTGGCTAAACATATGTTGGTAACGCTCGTCTTCAGCAGGAAGAGATTCACAAATATACAGCTTGCCTCAGGGGAGGGAGGGGAAGACTTTCTGAAGTAAAAGTTCACCAACAAAAAAAGCAATTTGAGGTTAGGGTTAGGGCTAATTTGTTATTATGAGTACAAAAACCACTGAGAGATGTGTTTCCTACAGCTACTGCCTCTAAAATCATGTCTTTGTGCCATAAAAGAGAGGCCTGCTTCTCCAAGGTCTGAGATCAGGAAAGCATTAAAGTATTCACTGCGTGCTGACAGACAGAGGGGCTAGTCAGCTTTAATGCATGACAGTAATGATGAGACAGCCTGGTGATCTGAATGCATTTGTGCTCTCTGATGCCTCCTGCAAATCCACATCATATTTATGAAAGCATCATGAGCCATGATACACAAACACCTGCACCTGTCCAGATCAGTGATGTTGGACACATTTATTGACAGGTAATGAAGTCAGACACAGGCCAGGGCATCTGGTTTGAGTGCAATGCTTTACTCAAGGCTGAAGGATCCAATCATAGGTTGTGTTTGCTGTTAAAGCCAAACCTGTATGCATGCTGTACAATAAATTAGGACAGCTGAAGAAATGGAAAAATGCCTGTTTTAAATTAGTATTAACCCTTTAAGACCTGAGCCTTTAAATGTCCACCTGGACTTTTGTTCTTATTTTGATTACAAAAAGGTAAGAAAATGTCCTGTGAGCGTTTGTGCCCATTTTTTCATTGCGCTTTACAGCCAATATAGTGTCATTACGGTAATTTCATCCAGTGGATTTCTGGGGGGGCACGAATGAAATTACCATAATGACACCATATTGGTTGTAAAGCGCGATGTTGTGCTTTACAGCCAATATGGTGTCATTACGGTAATTTTTTTACGGTAATTTTATCCAGCGGATTCCGGGGGGGCACGAAGGAAATTCCTGTAATGACCGTAACGGCAATGTCGTTGCGCTTTACAGCCAATATAGTGTCATTACGGTAATTCTACGGTAATTTCATCCAGAAATTACCGTAATGACACTATATTGGCTGTAAAGCGCAACGCCTCAGCTTTCAGAAACCGTTTGATATTTTCCCGATCGCACAAACGGTGACATTTACGGCATTCCAAAGTGCGCTAGCCCAAACGTGTTGCCGATGACGCACTAGGACTTAAAGGGTTAAGTATAAATATACTGAACTTGTCATTCTTTATATTATTTTTGTATCAAAAATAGCCTTATAAATGCTCAAATTCAACAGCTACTCAGGAGTAAATCATTATTTTGTTTTATTAAATTTACCAACCACATTCATATTTTATCAGAATTTGGCTGGTGGCTGCTGCTAATGTTCCACCCTGGTGTTTTGTTTGGAAAAGATGTGATGTGTCCATTAACGGTGTGGCGGAAAGATGAAGACGAAATGCCGGTGTAATACACACCAAAGCCTGCATTCATAATGACGCACCACAGTGTTAATGATTTTACTGTGCTGGAAATGTCCTCTGGTCTGTGGTTCATAGCTATAATTTGATTTAAAATCTGTGTGAGTGAGGAGAGGAAGTGATCATCTCTTATCATCTTGATCATCAACACACTGCCAGGAAGTAAAATGTAAGATCCATATTCACGTAGAGGAGTACTGAGAGATTAGACATGGCATGCCTTACATGAAATGAGATCAGAAAAAAAAATGGTGGAGTGAAGAAAATAAAGTAATTGGTAGAAAGAGAAAGGATGACAAATGCTTTGAAAGACAAAAAAGATGATGCCATGGCTTTCGGGCTCACCTGCATCAGAGCTTCGCAGCTGCTCTCTCTCTCAAGGGGATAGACTGTGGTGGTAACTATGCATTAGCACTTAGGTGTTTAATACCCAGCTGGGTCACATACCCTTTATAAACGCGAAGGCACTCATTGTATTGTTGTGGGCTTTGGATGATGTATGTGACTACACTTAATATACAATTATTTACTCTTACTCGAGAAATAGGGGGGACTCTGATCTAGCATCTGGCTAAATAAAACCTGGAAATTACATAAACTCTGCAGGTTAGAACAATGATCAGGACAGTACAGTTTATGTTGTACACATTTGACCAAGCCTACACTTCGGTTTCATTTTTAACTTTACTCACACAAAGATACACATGATACATTTTTGTTCCTCTTCCTTGTTTTTCCTGGCATACTTTTCTTACTCAGCCTGTTTGTTGGCTTTTCCTCTTATGACGGGGAATCCCTACAATGCTCTCTGCTTGCCAGCATGAAACTGCCCGCCTCCTCTGATTGCTACAGCTTTAAACAGTAAGAGGTACCTGGTGTCCTCATAATAACAAAGTGTCAGGTATCAGCAGATTCAAACTATTAAATGACTTGAATTGGATTGGTGGCAAAAAAAAATGTGATCGCAACATCTCTAATTGCAATAATATATTATCGGGGGGGAAAAACCCTGGCAGAACCAGGCTCAGGCAGGGTGGTCATCTGCCTCAACCAGTTAGGGCAGGGGTCTCAAACTGCATTCCTCGAGTGCCACAATCCAGCATGTTTTAGATGTCTCCCTCTTCCAACACACCTGATTCAAATGATCAGCTCATCATCAAGCTCTGCAGAAGCCTGATAACGATCCTGATCATGTGAATCAGGTGTGTTGGAAGAGGGAAGCATCTAAAACATGCTGGATTGTGGCCCTCGAGGACCGCAGTTTGACACCCCTGCTATAGAGCATGTTTAATTCCTTTCCATACTTGTCGTCTCTCTGCTCTGTGTAAACGCAGCCTGCAGTCTAGAGAAAAATTCTCTGAATTTTTGACTGTTGGTCACAGCTTAGTAAATAATGGCTTGTGGTTGTGAGAGGCACAGAATTATTTTGTTTTTTACAGAAGCTGGTTAGAGCAAACAGTGATTTTTGTGAAAAATCATTAGATAATGTCCCCAATAGAACAACATGCCACACATCATTATCGCAAAGACAGTAACTTTTCTAGCTCTAATAAATGGGATAAATGAATTGTGTTTTGGTCAAAGGTGCTTAATACCAGCTGTGTAAATGAGGCGTCTGTACAAGCAGTATTTCAGTGAATCTATTGTGATGTTTAACAGAGCGGCAGGATGAGGTGGTGTACTATGATGCCTTTGAGAGCCCTGATGCCATGAAGGGTGTAGAAGACCCTGCGACCCCGCCGTCGCCCCTCAGAGATGAAGAACTCCGCGTCCTACAGCAGAGGACCCGGCAGCTCGAGGCCCGCAGGGGCCGCATCACTGCCAAGAAAGCCTACCTCAAAAACAAGAAGGTAAGCACTGAAGACTAATGAGGCCATCTGTGACTTTTAGTTGTAGTTTCAAGTCCCGTCTGGAAAGTGCAGCTGTCTTCTCTCACAGCTGCAGATCAGTTTACTACATCATTTATTTACTTTGTTTGTCCTCAACAGGAAATTTGCATCGTCAATCACAACCAGAAGATACAACAGCGCCAAGGTAGCCATGCTGACAGCAGTTCTCCTTCCTCACTGCAACAGGTGAGACTCATCATTCTGTGGGATGTACACAAATTAGCTGTTAAATAAAGTTGTATATTTCACCACTGTTTATGAGTTGGTTGTGCTGTAAGTTATAGTGAACAAACACATGACATATATTTTAGACAGCAAGGTGGACAACAGAGCAGCTTCTCTTTCAGCTTGGATCCATGTCTTTAAACTACGCTAGGTCTTCTCAAAGGGTTTAAAGGTGGTGTTGTGCTCCGACCTTGTTTTTTCTTTTTTATATAAACACATTTTGTTAGGTTTAACCTCTGTTAGGTACGCTCAATTAGGCTACTGGGTTTGAGGGTTTTTCAATCCCTGGCCATGAGTCAAGCCACGAGTGTTGAGGTGCATACATTGAAACCAAAGTGGGCTGATGAGTCAGAGCTATGTCTGCTTGATGTTATGGATAACCTTGTCAACATACAAGAGGAAAAAGTTGACCAAGAAGATCTTTAAAACATTAGTGTAGAGTTTTTGAAGTGGGGTTGTGTAGGTTTTTTTTTACATGGTCAGTGTATCGCCTGCAGTAGATGGAAGTCGGCACAGAAGCTGAGCAAAATATATTTTAGCCTCCTGGTTGTGTTGACTGAGGGTGATGTGCTGAGTTGGCTTTTTAACGAGGAGATGATTGTGTTGATGGGATGTGAAGAAGAAATGCCTGCAGGCTAACACAGAATACACCTTTACAAAAAGTCATTTCTGTTATGTATACGGAGGCTTTTCAAATGACAGTGTTGTTTGTTGTTGTGTATAGTGTTTTTCACACCTTCAGGGCAACTCGTCTGGTCGGAATGTACATGCCTTTTAGTTTTGGTGTTTTTAAATAAGCAAACCAAGAAATGTAAGCATGAAGTCATATAAACTGGCAGGAAACTAAATGGTGTTTATTTATCTTTGAATGAGCTCATGAAGACAAAAATATTTTAAGCAGTTTGTAGTTGAGACTGCAGCTGGACCTCTTCTGTTGTAAATAGCGATGAGCTTTGTAATGGGAGGAAAAACGTGTAAATAAAAAGCACCCTTAACACCTCACTTCACTCTTAACACCTCACTTATTCCTCACTACATTCTGTCGCTGTATTTGGAACAGCATCAGCCCTGATTGATCATTGTTATCACAGCAAAATAGTTCTTTAGTTCGTAAAACGAGTGTGTTTACATCAAAACAGTAGTTTGTTATCTTTTCTTTACTGTATATACTATAATGTATATACTTGTTGAATCACTGTTTTCACCATACATTTGTTCCAACGAACAAAATGCTTTCAAGCTTTTAAACTTTTATAGTAAAAAGAAGAGTGACTGGTATTCCTGTATGACCTAAAATCATCAGTTTCATCAGTTGAGCTTTGATGTTTCTCATAAAGGGAGAAGAAGCTGATGAAGACGACGAAGCCAAGCATAATGCCAGAGTGAGTCAGGAGAGGCAGAGGACCCTGGACAGGCTCCGCAGCCTCAAACAGGTAAGAACTCACCTCAGACATTCACTGTTTATCCCCACCAGCCTCTTCTTAAGAGGGAAAGATGTTCAGACAGCTGGAATAGTGAACTTCATTTTTGTTTTGCAATTGCTTTTGATTGTATTTTTTCATATTTTTAAGATTATTTGACTTGATTTGAATATCACACCTCTCATGTCAACTCTCTGAATCCCAAAACCCACAGTTTTTTATTTATTTAAATAAATCACCAAAATTACTAGGGCTGGACCCAAATATCTGAATATTCGGTTGTTGTGGTGGTATCCGGATAATAATTTTGATATCCGCCATCCTAAACTGGATAAACTATCCTAAACTGGCATTAGCAGCCAAATACTTCCCCTCGTTCTCTTTCCTTCTAGCCATGGTTGTGTTGTTTCCATAGACGTGCAGAACTTTATATTGCAGTGAATAATGATCCCACAGTGAGTAAAATTGTGACTGGAGCAAAAGAATTGCCCAGAAACTGCAGGGATTCAGAGAGTGTAGCTGTTAATAGTTTATCTTTCACATTTCTGATATTTAAACATGTTCTTATGTATGATGTTTTAATTATTCATCTGAAGGTCGTCCTGTCTGTCCTGGTGTTTGTTGCAGTGGCAAAGTTAACTTAGTTCAGTCCTTGTCCACCATCTTCACTGACTGTCTTTCTGCACAGCGTTACCCAGGACAGGTGACTCTGAAGTCCAGCCGGCTGCGTCTGAGTCAGGCTCACAGTCGGAGGCGAGTGGGGCAGCAGCCCAGCACCCAGGCAGCCAGCGTTCAGACCGACTGCATCTCAGATCTCCCAGAACTCTCTGCTCCTCCTCCAGACGCCTGCGACTACGACAGCGTGTCTTTACCTACAGTCGATCTCCAAAGCCTCGACTCGTCACCTCCCTTCCTCTCGCTGCCTCCCCTCTCAGCTACTCCGTCGATTCTTTCACTCGGTCCTCCTCCGCCTCCTCCCCCTCCTCCTCCTCCCCCGCCTCCTCCGCCACCTCCTCCCCCTCCCCTTCACGAGCTGAGCCGTTTGTACCGGGAAACTCTGGGATCTAAGATGATCCCAGACGTCCAGCGTATTGGTGGCCGCTCTGCCTCTCCTGCTGTCTACGGGGTTCAGCCCCCGCTTCCTGTTTATGCCGCTGATCCACCGTCTCTCTCCGCTTGTCACGCTTATAACGGTATCAGCAGCTTTTCCTTGGAACCCCGCCAGCCACCAGCCACCAGTTCAGTGGTGGACCCAGCTTCTCAAGGAATGGACGGAGTTCTCCCCCGGGCTTATGGAGCTGTAGCCTCCCAGAGGCTGCCTTATGACCCAAACTATGACCCCAGCTCAGCCATGGTGGCGGCCACAGCTGGGATGGCCTCCAGACTGCCTCCTCACCATCCCAGCGCTGCAGACCCCAAGAAAATGGTGGACCCTAACTTCTTGGCTTTCCTACGAGCTGAAGGGTTGGCTGAGAGCACAATTACTCTCCTGCTGCAACATGGCTTTGATTCCACGGCCACACTGGGGATGATGGAGGACCACGATGTCCGGTCCGTGGCCCCTAACTTGGCTCAGGCCCGCGTTCTGTCCCAAGTGGTTCTCAGTTGCAAGACAGGTGCTCCGGGAACACGCACCCGATCCAATAGCTTCAGCCATCGCAACGATCTCTACCTGCAGCCACAGGGTTTGACTATGGACCCCAGCCTGATGCAGCAACCTCCTACTACCATCCAGACCGTGTCCCCTAGGATGGGAGAGTTTCTTGGTCGAAGACCCAGCAGCGCACCCTCCCAACACCTCCTGGAGACCACCACCTACCCAGGAGCACGGCCCCTGGCAACTGGAGCTTTTCCAGTCAGCCCTGGCGGATATAGCAATGCTGTGACTCAGGGAAGACCCTTCTCCATGTACAATGCTCACACCGGTCTCGCTATGTCTGCTCTTGGACAACAGCCTCCACCAGCTCCAGGCACCCCTGGAGCGGCACCCAAAACCTTCTCTGGCTCCTACTCCCCCATAGAGCTAATGAAGAGAGCCCCCAACCTTCCCCCAGCATCGCCTGTAGCAGCACCAAGCCCCCTTCACAGCCCACAACTTCTCCGGAAAGGGATCACTACTGCTCCCGAGAGTACCATTGTTCCAGTTACTTCTTCCTCCACCCTTCAAGCGCAAAACCTTAACAACAACAAGATGGTCGGACGCCGCACTGGTCCACCTGTCATAGTCTCAACCATGGCCACCACTCCTGACACAAGTAATGTCAAACTTCACCTTTCTCACTAATTCCTTTAAACCCTCTCCCCTCTTTCCTCCGTCTTTGTTGCTGATTGACATTTTTTTATAGGTCAGTAATAAATTTGTTTCTCTGATTTAGTTTTGTTTATAGATTAGGTGTATATTGTGATTTCATTTTGTGTATGATAGATATTTTCTTTGGCATACTACAAAAAGAATCACACTGACAGTGGTTTTGAATGGAGGAGTAGCATGTAAGATGCATCTGACAAGTTAAGCAGCTTTGCTCTGAGAGGTCTTTTTTTAAAATTACGCAACTATTTATACATGTATTGCAACAGAGTTGTGTCATTTGCCAGAGGGGATCCTGTCTCATCACCAACTTGAAACATTTCTTGAGCAGCGCTCCTGTTATTGAGGTCAACATTTTTTGGTCTTTTTCTTCCTCTTCAGTTGTTGGTCCGAACCATTTGGAAGCAACAGCGTGCTTGTGGAGTTGTTTTGCAGCGCTGCCTTGCTCTTTTTCACGGTTCCTTGTTAGTGGTTTGTTCACTGGTCGTGGTAAAAATTTAATAATACACATTGGAGTGCACTCAAAGCAACAACAATTAGGAAAAAAACACTCTTAAATACAGGATTGTGTTCACCAGCTGTTCTCCTAATGTACGATTGCGCTTCATTTTTACTAGATGGAGAGAGTTAAATGTAAAAAACAAAAACAAAAACATAAACGTCCAGCTTGTCTTTACAGTTTTCCTTGATGCAGTTACCGTCATTCTATTTTACACTGTACTCTCTCCTAATCGGGGCTTAACTGCCTCAAATCCAATTACACTAATTGGATGTATATTTGTATATACTATAAGAGGTAACTGTTTTTATAGACACCATGCCTGAAATTCTGTTTGCATTGCGGCACGACAACAGTCTTTTCTGCTATAATGATGGATGAACTCAAACCTACCTGTTTAAAAATCCAAAGTGAATGTAAATTTTCAACTCCTCTGCGCTGTTTTCACTTACTTCACGTCAACATCTTCCAAAAAGTAACACATAAGATATTAAAATCATTGCCAATAAACAGCAGTGGCTTTTATAGTGTCATAGCCATGAAGGAAATTACTATTAAATTGATACTTCAGTTTTGAAGGTCTTGTTATTGTGTTTTAATATATATATAAAACTCTAGAAAGACCAATCTTGTCTCTCTTTTTTTTTTTTTGCATTCTACAGTTATGTTTTCTTTTTAACCACATATCCTTGTAAATATATTCACAAAACACATAATTATGTAGATTTCCTTGTGGAACTTGTTTGTCTGATACAAGGTTAATACAAGTAGTGAGGCAGCTTTTTATGTTCAGATTACCGTGAGAGCGAATTCTCCAGCGAGGCATCATCTCGGCATATTTTGATACATAAAAAAGCTTTGATTTCTCCTTCTAACAAGTTGATGTATTTCCCTGCTGATGAGAGCTGATGAGCTGAGGGAAGAATTAAATCTTTTAACCTTGTTTTCAGCCCTAACCCTGTATCTTGCCTCGCCTCTCTAATGGGTCTGTGGGCTGCTGCACTTGTTACAGAGTAATGACTTTTATGAAGTGGCTTCCCTTCATGTGTTGTCAAGGAAATAAGGAGTGAGGTGCGAGATCCAGAGGAGGGAGAAGGAGTTGTGGGGGAGGCAGGGGTGGAAGGTTGCCTCTCAAGCTTCATGGAAACATGCACTTCTTTTCCAAGGTCACGGTGGCGGCTCCCCCCCCACACCCGGAACACTTTTAGCACAACAAACTCATTTGCATGTAGCTGACATTTGTTGCTTCAGTAACTTCATCTGATAATGGGCAGCCCTTGCTGCCGATCGGAAAGCATACTTCTTAATTGTGTGTTGCTAGGCAACCTAGGTTTCAGTGGTAATCAGAGATAGATAATCTTCACATTTAAGGAAAGGGGAAAAGTGGAGCTCTGCATGCAGCGTTGCACATTTATTTCTTTGCACTTGTTACTCTCTTTTTTTAGCAGTTTGGAGCAGGAGAAAATTGAGTGAAAATAATAAGATGTTGCAGGGCACTTAATGAAAACATTTCGTTTACTCGCCTCTCCCTCTCTCTCTCTGCGAGCAGTGTACATCTCAAGAAATTGCTTCTCATTTTTGTGCAAAGGCTCTAGTACATCTGTGAAGAGCCTCTCCTATTACATGCATGGTGTTTTATGTTCAAACATGCATATTGATGAAAAGTTGACACACTACTCCTCTTGCAACTACTGAATAAATTGCCCGTCCTTCCAATACAAACCACACCTCTTTTTATCGTCTCACATCAAAGCGTGCATTTACACATAGCGGTCGAGGCATCTACATTTTCATGAATTCAAATTTAGTCTCAAAGCAGAGTTTTGAAAACAAACATTCGAGCAAAAGTGAAATCGGCGGCTCCTAAAAATATTTATGTAAAAAGGCTGCAGGTGGGAGGGCCCTGCCTCCTCTCCGCCGCCTTGGTTGGCTAAAGCCGTAAGCAGTGTTAATAATGGCATTAAACGGTGGAGTCGAGCTGAGTTGCAACACTTCCCTTCTACCTAAAGTAGGGAGAGCGCCTTGCAGCACTCGCATTGGCCATGGAGTTGTCCGTCAGTGGCATCCCACCGAGCAGCACAGGTGGGTAAAACCCTAGCTTGGATGTCACGTGAGGCCGAGTAGCCAGCCCGCTTAGCTAGGGACGTGATTGGCCGGTAGCCTGCGTTGTGTGTCCGTGCTCTGTAGCTTAACCAAGGTGGAAGCTTGCACGTGGTTTCCTTGTGGGGATAATCCGCAGAACATCTTCAGCTGTGCTTTTTCTGGGCCGGAGAATTAGGAGGCGGTGTGGGGATGGTGGTGGTGGTGCGTTCAGGGGGCAGGGCTTACTGGAAGGAGTGAGAACAGAACTTGGCAACCACCTCCTCAAAGCCATATGGGATGTGTCAGTTGACGTGTTCACCTGCATTAAGTCTACTCTCTCGGTGACACTGCCTACATTGTATCTGCTGCTTCCTAGTCAAAACATGGCAGGTCACTTTTTTTTCTCTCTCCCTCTCTCTCTCTCTCTCTCTCTCTCTCTCTCTCTCTTTTTGAGAGGAAGCCATCACTGTTGTGCTGACAGTTATGCAACCTTCCAGTGTATGGTTCCCGTGGGGGTCTGAATGGGATTTTAATTTCCCCGCCTGTGTTTGGAAGGACATTCACGAGGATGCATGCCTAATGTGCTCTCAGCTGTCCTTGGCTAAACTGCTTTGTTCAGGTGTCTGACATTGATTTCAGTGTGCGCTCCTGCCTGTTTTTTTCCACCAGCTAGTCAGAAAGAAAACATTCCCTGTGTGTCAGTTGTGGCCTTTTCTGGACAAAGCAGCAGTATGTGTGTGTGTGTGTGTGTGTGTGTGTGTGTGTGTGTGTATGTGTGTGTGTGTGCCTTACAGATGAGGTGTTCCTTCCCTGTGCAGCCACTCTGCAAAGTGCTTTGATTTAGAGCTTCACGTCACACGCACATAACCCCAAAGAATTTGCGTCTTGTGATATATGGATATGTGCATTTGTGGATGATGAACAATGCACAGTTGCTGCTGCTGCCACCCACTATCTCGCCACACATACACGCAGACCGCAGATGTCCCTTTTTTCAACAGCAGGAAGTGTTCGTTTTCATCTGTGGATGGCTGGATGTGACAGATCTGACAGCAGGACATGGGGACAAGACCTCAAGTTTCCTCTATCTGTCTCTTTCTTCCTTTGACTTGCACTATTTACAGTACATATATAGTGCAGCCAGTAATATGATAGTGTAAGCTTTGCCTCAGCAAGTTAAACAATGACTTCAACTCTCTTTTTATGCTTTTTTTCCCGTCTGAAAAAAAAAATCTTTGCAGCAGGACAATGATCCTAAACACAAAGGGAATAATCAATACTTTTTATGGTGAATGACTCCAATATCTGACCTCATGAGTCAGCACTTGACCTCTGTGCGAACGGTCATGTGATTCACAAGCAAGATAGCTCCAGAGTCCCTTAAAACAGAAAACTTCACATCCTTAAAAAAAAAGAAACTTGAATTGCTTCAATTGGTTGATTGAATTTGGTTTATCCAAATGAAGTTACCAAGTAATATTGTTGCCACTTTAAGTTAGATGCACTTAAATTATTGGATTCCTCTCAAATGAGCATTGATACAACTTAATTTGAAGGAAAATCAACTTAAATTTCACAGTTTTTTCAATCCAAATGTAAAATGTATAACACGGCTTTTGTCTTTACTCTGTAGTCCTACTTGAAGAAAATGGCAGTTGAGTTGCAGCAGAAAAGCTTCAAGAAACAATGACTGCAGATGCACAATGCTAAACAAGTAGCAAACCTAATATTTTGCCCTTTCTCTGTAATTCCAATCGTTTAAAGGGATAAAATGTAATTTCAAGCTGATAGAATCCATGAAAGTAAATTGCCATCCCCAAAGCAGAAACAAAAGGGGGATTTATTCGAAACAGTATTTCAACTGCAGCTCAAATACACTTTTTACATAAGTGGTGCAACAGTTCCAACAATCTTATATATAATTTTTTATATATAATGTAATATAAATGGATCAACATAACATTATGACCACCTGTCTAATATTGTGTTGGTCCCCCTTATGTGGTCAAAAGTGCTCTGAACCATTGGGCATGGACAAGCGGACCTCTCAGGGTGTCCTATGGGGTCTGGCACCAGGACGTTGGCAGTGGATCCTTTGGGTACTCTGGCTTGTGCAGTGGGGCCTCTGTCAATCAAACTTGTTCCAGTTGATCAGAATGGGGTCTAGGACATTTGGAGGTCAAATCAACATCTTGGGCCATTGTCATGTTCCTCAAGATGTTCCTGATTGATGTTTTTGCCATGTGGTGGGGTGCATTTTCCTGCGGGGGTAGGCCAGTGACATTTGGGATTTCCATTTGCATGAGGGAGTGTGCTTTTTCTGGGACAATGTTTATTTGGTCTAAGTCTCATCAACACGGATGACATAATCCAAGGTTTTCCAGCAAAACACCACATAGTACCAATGTGATCAATGTTATTCACTTCACCTGTCAGTGGTCATAATGTTGTTGCTGATGGGTGTATATGAGTCTGAACATGTTGTTTCTAAGCAATGAGAAATGCAACACATCCTCTTTATAGCATTCATATTTTTTTCACATTCCGACTTAACACACTGATGTCAGAAGAACGAATTCCCAACTTGCAAAATGGGATCATCTGAGAAACGTGCAATTATGATAGTGCAAATCTGTTGGGCTTTAGTGGGTGTATTCCGAGAGTGTAGACCTTTATATCTCAAGTAATTTGATATGCAGTCCTATGTTGTTTATGCTTGTTGATCGTGATGTTGCTTAACTTCGACATGGAATGAAAAGAGAGAGATCGCAGCCTCAGATGTACGGTGGCCGGCTGGGCCACATAGATAAGTTTATTTTTATTTTTTTTTATTAAACACAATAATTGATCCACATTATGATACGATGTACACTTGTCAACTAAGCAGTATATTCTGCTCATCTTTCAAGGCATTGATTACGGGACTAATAGGTGACATTCTGTCTTCTGGTACACACAGTATATACAAGCTAAAGTGTGATGCGTGAGAAACCTTTTTCTTAATAAGTCATGAATGAGACAGAGCACTACTGTCACATATGAGCCGAAGCATATGACATGAAAACGGTAAATTCAAAGGGCGCTTTTCAATATTCCCACGTGGCTTCCTCCTCTCTTTTATTGGCAGTTTCCTGCCCTAAAACCTAAACTGGTTCGATCAATGTTGTCAATCTGCAAAATGTAAAAGATGAAAGAGGCCAATTTGGACTATTGAAATGCTCCCCGTCTTGCTCCATTTTTTTTTACGCAAGCACATGACAAGCACCTGCAGCTTCTTAAAGTCTCCAATATGCATCAGCTAAAAACTGCTCAAAGATAGTTCAAAGGACATACAACAGAAGAGAACAAAGATTCACAAGTATGAAGGACAAAATTCTTGACTCCAGACCCATAATTTCTTAATAGTGATATCTCCCCCTCCCCTTGCCCCGTTTGTAACATTAAATACTCCCATAACATATGCAGCTTCGCCCTCCCGAACCCGTGCAAACCCTTCTCCCTCGCTTTTTCATGAGCCAGGTGTTGTTCTGAGTGTGAGCGCTTCATCACGTCCATCTCCTCGCAGGACCTGTGTGTGTGTGTGATTGTGTTTGGGACCGTCGAGTTGCTCCTGTAGAGAGGTTGGATCACGCGTTGGCCCTTTACCAGATATATCCCCCGTCATCCACCTCTCCCACCTCTCCCTCCTCCTCCTCGGCCTCCTCTGCAGTCTCCTCGGCTTCTTTCTCCTCTTCATCTTCCCATCCGACCCCGCTGCCAAAATCACCTGAATATGCCATTTCATAATCTGCAGGGAGAGAAAACACGCAGGGAACGGGGAGGGAGGGACGCAGATAAATTGAATTATCCACTGTGGCCATCTTGCACATTGCAATAAATTCTGTTCAGCATGTCTTCCACTCAACTTTGACGGAGTCCTTTCTATACCAATGAGAAATGCTGGAATCAATTTAAAAACATTCACTAGAATGGCAAAAAAGGAGGGGGCATGTGTTTGACTTTGTCTGGATTTTAATAGCTATTTCTAAACCTTGCCAGGGAACCCATTCTTATCAGGTGCAGGTTCAGTCCAACCAGCCCTCATTTATCTTGAAAGACTTTTCTCACAGCGACAAGCACAGCTTTAGAATGCAAATGACTCCGGACACATGAATGTGGCACTGGTCCCTGCAGTGAGTTATGTTGCAGCGGGCCTCAGTCCTTTAACATAAAGGCAGCCTTGTGCAGAATGCATGTGGGGATGTAGAACTGGGCCGATGTGAGGTGGACATTTTTTCAGATTCTATTAATTTATTGACAGCTAAAACCTATGGGACTTACCGCAATCTGGCTTGCCACGAATCCTGGATCCGGCTACCTCTCCTCCGTTTTGGTTCACACACCAGCACTCTCCCCTGTCACACTGCTGCTTCCTGTAGTAGCCGTCTTCATCGCAGCTGGGAATGAATCGGCCTGGCATTTACACACACACATACGCAAATACAAATCAGGTTTGGTAGTGGGGACCTGAAGTTACAAACGGCAAGGCAACAGCAGACAAACACATCCTGCATCACGTCTCCTGGCACCGAGCCAAGTGAGACTGTAACGCATGCAGCATATGTGACAGCCAATTCCATATTCCATGAATACAAATATGATCATGGAGCGAGATGCAGGGCAGTAAGAACTATGTCAGCACACTGCAGCATATTTAGGTGTTGGCTGGCTAATCATCATGTTATAAAGGGAGGATTGGAAATGTTTCATTCCAAGAATATAAAACGCAGCCTGTGTTCACGCGTGAGCTGAGAAAAAGGGGCAGAGCACAGTTTTGTTTATAAGTGACCTTGCTGTAAACTGTCACACTGGATGGATTTTTGTCGTGATGTATTTTTATAACGTCGCAACCGTAATACAAATGAGATGCGGCCGCAACCGAAATGTCCATCCAGTCTTTCAGGGGGAACATCTGAGTGTCGGGCTGGCAGACTGCCCCCTGCTCGCCGCTCTGTGTCCTTGGAGAGTCCTGACTCAGAGCCCAGTCAGCCAGCCAAAATCTGCAGTGCGCACATGCAAACACACACGCATGCCCAAAAACACACACACACATTCGCATATACACATACATGCAAGACGAAGCGATGGCTGCTTTCCTTTGCCGTCTGTCAGTATCAAGTTATAATCCACAAGACCGATCAGGGACTAATCCCCACCTCCTGCTTGTCATCTGCTCGACGAAAACCTCGACCAAGAAAGACAGATCTAATTGTGTTGAAACGCTCTTATGGTAGTGTGTG
The DNA here is from genome assembly GCA_900302755.1 of Chromis chromis. Lineage (NCBI taxonomy): Eukaryota > Metazoa > Chordata > Actinopteri > Pomacentridae > Chromis > Chromis chromis. The sequence goes on from OMNN01096656.1 coordinate 26,589, forward strand.
GTCAGATACCTACCAAACTTTCTCTTGCCGCCGTCTAGTACTTGGATCCTCTCGAGTTCGGCCAGGCAGGGTGGCTCTTGAAAGAAAAGAAAAGGAGAGAATAAAGGCAGAGTTAGTCACAGAACAGAGAAAAATGACATAATCGCCAAAACCGAGTGCAATCCATGTTTTCTAATGACTTCCAGCAATTTTAAAAATCAATTCTCAAGCATTTTCCTCTCAAATAAAAACCTCTATGTTCTTGGGACGTATAACTAGTTTCTGCTTGGCTGGTTGGCTGACATGCTCAATCTGTGGCAGAACCAGGCTGTCAACAAGCAGCAGGAATGTTTTTAGTGCCTTGCGGTGACCATTTTAGCCCACAGGGGGAAAGGAGGATGAGTAGGAAGACAAATAGTGATGGACCAGCACACAACACAGAAGCAGCTACACCTGAGGGGCAGCTGAGCGCCTTCAAGTTTGAATGCATGCGCCAACGGGGGGGAAAATGTCAACATACAGACACGAGAATGTGCCTGTGGACACCTCGAACCTCATCCCCACAACACTCACTCTCTCTCCAGAAGCAGAGACACCATTCGGCGGTGGAGACCTTGCCGTCCCTGTAGGAGTCGCAGGAGTTGAAGAAGGGCCGAATGCAGACCTCGTACTTGTCCAGGTTGATGGCGGCCAGCTCCGCCTGATCCAGGTAAAGGTCGCTGTTGGTGTCCAGCTTGGAAAACATCCAGCCTATGGAGTCCTTACAGCTGGCCACCAGGCTCCTGTCCAGCACTGCCAACACAAAGACAGAGAAACAAACACTCATTTTTTATCAGGGGGACAGCTGCACAAATGGAAAATAAATCCATGCCAGCATGTTCAGAAACATCTCCTGTTTCCAATGCAAATCGCCTCCGTTTATTAGTTTCGTAATCATGTTACCAGTTAAAAAAACTAAAATGTGACTTATATCAAATCATCAAGGGGTTATTCCACCTAAAATCACCGAGGCCTTTTGTTTGAGCATCACTGATTTGCTTGAAGCTTTTTTTTTATCAGGAAGTGTGGACATTTAAAATAGTATCTGTGACATTTTAGCTTGATATATCAAATGTTTCCAAGATCCTTTTAAAGAAAATTACCCGTCAACCCACTTGCAGCACGTTTTTTCGCACATTAAAATCTAAATTCTTTGAATGAAAATATCTCATGAACTATTACAGATAACAACCTGAAATCTTCACTGTGATTTCTCATCACATCAGTGATTTAGATCATGTGCAATATTAGACAAATAGATCAAGTAATATGAAATATGACAAAATTGAAGCACATATTAACAAAAAAATCAACCAGTGATATTTTCCGAACCACATGTATTTGCATGTCACAATAATACAAAACAAAAGATATAGAATACTTTTTAATATAAAATACTTGGTCACAAAAATGAAATGAAAAGTTTTTTCGTTTGACTTCCATTACTGATTAAGCAGGTATAACAAGTTGTACTACAAAAACAAAAGCATTGCTATATAGCCTAATCCAAGTAAAACAGAGTTCTGAAGAACTAAACAAATAAATAGTTCTCCAATTATAACTAAGAAAAATCTGAGATGGAACGACTCCATTATAAATGATCATTTTCAACTCGATACCAGAATTTTCCACTTCAGACTTTATAGGGATGCCAGTGATCACTGTCTAGCCTCCTGGAGGTGTTGTGGGACTAACTAGACGAAACACCTATGAAAGGAGGTTTCCACCTGATGACCCCAGAGACATGTTAGCTATCACTGCTCACTGGTTTGGACAGTCAAGTTGTGCCATAATAGCATTAGGCTTAGGAGGTTCTTTACCGGTTGCAAATCCTTTCTTTGAGCACAAGCTTCTTGTGTTTACACTGAACTATAGCCTTATTAAGACTTGAGAATCAACTAAGCCAACCAGATCCTTACAATTGCTTCCTGTTTCTTTGAAGCACAAGCACTTGTCTGTGATGCAACATTATCTTGATCCATCCACCAAAAAAATATTTCCAGCAGTGTAACTGTTTTGTAATATCCACTAAGTTGCAACCTTTATACAGCGAGAGCCACAGAAAACAGTGGAAGAAGCACCAGAGGAACCATTAAGCTAAATTTGTGAGAATTTTATTTAGCTGTTTTTGTTGCTTTTCCAATTACACTCCTTGTATGTTATGTGAGGGAAACCAGTTAATTCATTAATGGGACACCAAAGTTTTTTTTTTATTCATTTAGACATCCATAGTGGTGCAGTGTAAGAACTGTGGTGTCATCTGTTACCTCAGCAGGTTTGTCCTAACTGAGATATAAACTTAGATTTAATGACTTGCTCAGACATTTTTATAGTTTACTACCTGTAAGTACTGGGATGCCCTCTCAGTGCAATTGGGATTTCATTAAGTGCTCGCTCTAACCTGATGTGGTGCTGGCTGCGGTGGCTCGGGCCCCCGGCTTGCTGTTGTTGTTCTGCTTGGCATTGTTCTGCAGTAGCTGGAACCAGTCCCTCAGACGCTCGCCGAGATCAGCCAGATCCTGCCCGGTACAGCTCTCTGTGTGGGCCAGAGGGACAGAAGGAATACAATATTTGTTCTTCCAATTTATGGGAGAGCCCTATATTTCACGGATCCAGTAAATTGTTTTTTTTGCCATAGTTGTTGTGTGTTTTTTTTCTCACCATGTTTACTCTCCTTGGATGTCGGGGCAGCAGTCGGACAAGGACACAGGCCTGAACACTTGAGGGTAAGCTCCTTCCCTGTAAGACACGCCTGCTGCTCCAGCTTGCACTGCAACCCAAACACACACACACACACACACACACACACACACCATCATTAACACACACACATACGCACACACACACAGACGCACGGCGGCAGCGACATCGACAAGGGGACACAAAGGTGAAGTAAAATGAGTTATTGCCGCAACACATATCAAATATTCATGAGGTGACCGACTGTAAGCCTTAATTCAAATCGCAGACTTTCTCCTGAATGTGCCTCGCAACCTCTGCTTGCACACAAGGTCAGGAATAGTGATCCAAAAGACAAAGCATTAATCAATAAATACACGGGATTCTGTCACCACAAGCCACCAATTGGTCCTCCTGAGGCCATATATCAGGGCTTTTTGTCTACGTTTTTCCCTTGAGAGCCTCCTCACACTGCTCTAAACATGCAAGGTGTATGCCAGTTCTCCCCTGTATGTAACACAGATTTAAAGCTGTGAATATACCTGCTGTTGGTAATAGGTGTCAGGACTATTTTAGCGATTCCTATCAACACAACATATATAATTGCAAGGCATATATTACAGAACATATGGGATGTTGAATTAACAAGCACTTAAGCATCATTTTCACTTCTCCAAGAACTAAACAAGTAAATAGGCTGTAAATTGAAAAGTTTATAGGCGACGAAGAAAAATCAACAGCACCAACATGATAAGAATTGAGAATACATTTATTTTAACTAGCTTTCTCAAACGGGGTTTCATTTACTTGAGCATAAGATACCCCCAAAGGCCCATTCTGACACTGAATAAACCTTGATATACTGTAGCTTACCTAGAAGAGGGTTGGAGTATATAACCAGATTCAACACTAATTCTACAGCACCATATGCCACAGCCTTGCAAAAGTAATTACAGTTTGCCAGGAATCATTAAACTGGACTACATAAGTTTGCAAAATAAGATTACACGAGTGTATCACCAGGACACAAAACCCCTGAAGGGGAGAAAAAAAGGATAATACTCGATTATTTCTCAGCCCTGCGGGTATGTCTTTGTTCTGGAGTACCTTTGAGGCGTAGTTGTGTCCGTCTGACCCACACACAGGCCCGGTGGAGGAGATGGGACAGGGCTGACAATTTCCATCAGGAGACCTGAGCGCAGGCTGCTTCAGTCTGCAGGACAGGCGACACACAAACACTTCAGCCTCGCTACGTCCAGCTGAGACAGCAACCGCTGTGCTAATTCCAACTACAGACTCAGCAGCACCAACCTGGGCAGGAAGCAAACAGCCCTTCTCCATGTTGTCTGAATGTATTAGCTTATCATTAAACAGCAGGCAGTCGAATTACACTGGTGCACAAACAAGCTTTATTATTACCACTGTGGCCTGACAGGAAAACGCATTCCAGACCAGCATTGGTTATAGAGTGTAAACTTGGTTGTGCTGACCTCATGTTGGTGTGCGTGAGGAGGATTTTGGACTACCTGTGTGTTTTGGGAATTAGTCAGTTCTTGCCCAGGGGCTACACGTACTCACCTGTGTTCAAGCTTCTTGCGGTTGACGCAGACAGCTCGCTGGTAGCCCTGGGCGATACACACCTTGTGTCGGCTGCACTTAACCTTTTGACAGGGGTCCTTGGTGGTGTCTACATCTGGGAAACAACACAAAATAAGATGTATACTTTACTATCCCCACACTTTTCTCTATCTTTCTCTACCCATCATTGTACATTTCACTCACAGTCTCAAATCCCAAATCTCTCCCCTGTACTTGCTCAGCATAACCTGCGACTCCATCCAAATTATTGGAGCAGTGCAGGACTGTAAGTCTTGCACTGTTATACACCAGTCAGCCACAACATTATGACCATTGACAGGTGAAGTGAATAACATTGATCATATTGGTACTATGTGGTGTTCTGCTGGAAAACCTTGGATTTTAACATCCGTGTTGATGAGACTTAGACACCCAAATAAACATTGTCCCAGAACAAGCACACTCCCTCATGCAAATGGCAATCCCAAATGTCACTGGCCTACCCCCCGCAGGAAAATGCACCCCACCACATGGCAAAAACATCAACCAATCAGGAACATCTTGAGGAACATGACAATGGCCCAAGATGTTGATTTGACCTCCAAACTTCCTAGACCCAATTCTGATCAAGCATCAACAGGATGCAGTGGAACAAGTTGGATTGACAGAGGCCCCACTGCACAAGCCAGAGTACCCAAAGGATCCACTGCCAACGTCCTGGTGCCAGACCCCATAGGACACACTGAGAGGTCCTCTTGTCCATGCCCAATGGTTCAGAGCATTTTTAACCACATAAGTGGGCCAACACAATATTAGGCAAGT